>QRFJ01000376.1:133825-153721 GCA_006176705.1 Cocos nucifera
GGTTACTTGCTGAGCTTTCTATGAAAGATTTTAAAGACGCAGTACTTGTTGCGGAGTGGACTTCTTTAATAGAAAATCTTTTAGAAAGAAGAAGTCCGTGAAGAAGCAGAATATGGATGGTGGGAAGAAGAAAACACAGAGCCAAAGAAGAAGGCTGCTGATAAAGAAAATATTTTCATTACAACACTGACGGTCATTGAAAGCGAAACTATCCTCTCTTACCTGGCCAGCTGAAGAACAAGAAGGAGGCAGGTCCTTCTAGAGGTATGCTCGTTATAGAATCTAATCTTATGGTTTCTTCTGCACTAATTGGATACTTGACTCTGATTCTAGTGCTCACTTGTGGCACTTCTATGCAAGATCTTGAGGATAGTAGGAGGCTGAGGGATGGTGAGATGATCCTATGCATCAGAAATGGTGCAAGAGTTGCTGCTGTGTGGTTGTAGAAATCTATTCTCTACGATTATCATAAGGATTAGACATAATACTTAGGGACTATTTTTATGTGCCTACAGTAAGTAGAAATTTAATTCTATTTCATGTTTAGCATAGAAAGGCTATGTAATTAGTTTTCTTAAGGACCATTACAATATTCTTTATGAAAGAAATAAATTGCAAGTGGTTTTTTTAATAATGTTTCTATCAGTTACATATTGATATTTCTATTTTTAATATCAAGCAAAACGTGAATGCCATAGAATCAAAGCGACCTAGGGATAGTCTAAATGATAGGTATCTTTGGCACCTTAGGCTAGATCATATAGCTAAAAATAAGATTAACAAATTGGAGAAACCCAGGCTATTAAGTCCATTGACTTTTGAGTCATATCCGATTTATGAATCATGCTTCATAGCAAATGACCAAGCTTCTTTTTTGGGACATGGAGAAAGGGCCACAGACCTGCTTGCCCTAGTACATATTGATGTATGTAGTCCATTTGATGTACTAGTCAGGATAATTACATCTACTTCATCATCTTTATCGATGATTTTGTCTCAGTATGGGTATGTATATTGATGCAACAAAAGTCTGAAGCTTTTGAAAAGTTCAAGAAATTTAGACTCGAAGTAGAAAAAGAAACGAGAAAACCAATTAAGATTCTTCGATCAGATCGAGGAGATGAATATCTTAGTCAGAAATTCTTAGACTATCTTAAGGATTATGGCATAGTCTCTCAATGGACTCCACCTGGAATGCCTCAACTCAATGGGATATCAGAATGGAGAAATTGGATCCTATTAGATATGGTTTGATCCATGATGAGCTTCCACAGACCTTCCTAAATTTTCTTGGGGACATAGTCTATTGACCGCTATATATCTATAGAATAGGGTTCCATCTAAAATCATTCCTACTACACCGTATGAGATATGGTATGGTAAGAAACCAAGTTTGAGTCATCTCAGAATTTGGGATGTTTCGGCCCATGTCAAGAGACAACAGACGGATAAATTAGAGTCTAGGTCCTTTAGAGCTTGGTTTATAGGATATCCTAAAGAGTCATTAGGATATTATTTCTATCTTTCGAAAGATCATAATGTGATTATGAGTTGACACGCCATCTTTCTTGAAAAGTAGTTTATTTAAGATGGTGTAATCGAAAGACAGATTAGGCTCGAGGAGAAAGTCTCCCAAGAGCCACGAGCCAAGAAACCTATGGAACTCAATCAGATTGAGCTAGTCCAATCACTATCTCATATGCCACTAGGTTAGTCATAATTATTATGACTAAGTCAAGTCAAGTTTAAAGAGACCTAAATTAAAATTTTCTAAAAAAATATTAAGTCTAAGGTCTTCCACCATTGTAGATGTGCGGGTCCTTCTCGAGGTTGATTATTCTTGACTAAATATAGTGGTTCAGTTACACCGGGAAGATGCAACCATGTCTATTAGGCATTGGATGCTACGGGTTGGAGGATGGATTTGGCTCAATATTATGGATATGGTGAGGGATCCAATCAAAAATCCAATCTATATAAATGGTGGATCTGACTTAACTAAGGAGTGGATTAATATTTCGGATATGGTGAGATTCATGAATTAGAAACTAGGTTAGGATGCACCATGATTAGAGAATCATTGGACAAGAGTTGTCTACTCATCGATTGATCCATCAATAGTAACTGTTAGGTGGGATGGTGAGTCAGTTGGTGGGACCGCACCATCCACTAGAAATCAATAATCGTGAAGATTTTCGCATCTCTATCAAGAAAGTCTAGGTATCCACATAAATAATGGGAGCATAATTTATTTAAAAATAAAATTTTTAAATAAATTAATTAAGTCTAATTATAAAATCTAACTAGAAACTTTGACTCTCTATAGAAAAATATCTGCGTCCAATCCACTAGCCCATATCTTGGACACCCATAGACTGATCGAATCTAACTACAAGGATTGGCTTCAGAACATTAAAATCATTTTGGATTTTGAGAAGTTGACTAATGTGTTGGAAAAGGATCATCTCATCTTACCAGTCCGTCCATCCATTGATCAGAGAGCATCTCTTGAGAAGTGAATGGATGAAGATAACAAAATTAGATATTACATGTTGGGCTCAATGTCTGATGAGCTCCAGCGCCAACATGAAGACATTAAGATTAGCCACCAAATGTTGGCTCACCTACAAGAGTTGTTTAGTGAACAGAGTCATGTAGCCAAATATCAAGTCACTAAAAGACTGTTTAAGACTCAAATGCATGATGGACAGTCAGTCCAAGATCATTGTCTAATGATGATGAAGGACTTAGAAGATCTTGAGAAGTTTGGAGTCAAGTTAGATTAGGATATGTAGACTGACATAATTCTACAGTTCTTGACTGATGTGTATGGACAGTTCATCATGAACTACCATATGCATAAACTTCAGAATACCTTGGCTAAGCTCATGAATATGCTGGTTACTGCTGAGCTTTCTATGAAAGATTTTAAAGACGCAGTACTTGTTGCGGAGTGGACTTCTTTTAATAGAAAATCTTTTAGAAAGAAGAAGTCCGTGAAGAAGCAGAATATGGATGGTGGGAAGAAGAAAACACAGAGCCAAAGAAGAAGGCTGCTGATAAAGAAAAATATTTTCATTACAACACTGACGGTCATTGAAAGCGAAACTATCCTCTTTACCTGGCCAGCCTGAAGAACAAGAAGGAGGCAGGTCCTTCTAGAGGTATGCTCGTTATAGAATCTAATCTTATGGTTTCTTCTGCATCTAATTGGATACTTGACTCTGATTCTAGTGCTCACTTGTGCACTTCTATGCAAGATCTTGAGGATAGTAGGAGGCTGAGGGATGGTGAGATGATCCTATGCATCAGAAATGGTGCAAGAGTTGCTGCTGTGGTTGTAGAAATCTATTCTCTACGATTATCATAAGGATTAGACATAATACTTAGGGACTATTTTTATGTGCCTACAGTAAGTAGAAATTTAATTTCTATTTCATGTTTAGCATAGAAAGGCTATGTAATTAGTTTTCTTAAGGACCATTACAATATTCTTTATGAAAGAAATAAAATTGCAAGTGGTTTTTTTAATAATGTTCTCTATCAGTTACATATTGATATTTCTATTTTTAATATCAAGCAAAACGTGAATGCCATAGAATCAAAGCGACCTAGGGATAGTCTAAATGATAGGTATCTTTGGCACCTTAGGCTAGATCATATAGCTAAAAATAAGATTAACAAATTGGAGAAACCCAGGCTATTAAGTCCATTGACTTTTGAGTCATATCCGATTTATGAATCATGCCTTCATAGCAAAATGACCAAGCTTTCTTTTTTGGGACATGGAGAAAGGGCCACAGACCTGCTTGCCCTAGTACATATTGATGTATGTAGTCCATTTGATGTACTAGTCAGGGATAATTACATCTACTTCATCATCTTTATCGATGATTTGTCTCAGTATGGGTATGTATATTTGATGCAACAAAAGTCTGAAGCTTTTGAAAAGTTCAAGAAATTTAGACTCGAAGTAGAAAAAGAAACGAGAAAACCAATTAAGATTCTTCGATCAGATCGAGGAGATGAATATCTTAGTCAGAAATTCTTAGACTATCTTAAGGATTATGGCATAGTCTCTCAATGGACTCCACCTGGAATGCCTCAACTCAATGGGATATCAGAATGGAGAAATTGGATCCTATTAGATATGGTTTGATCCATGATGAGCTTCACAGACCTTCCTAAATTTCTTTGGGGACATAGTCTATTGACTGCTATATATCTATAGAATAGGGTTCCATCTAAAATCATTCCTACTACACCGTATGAGATATGGTATGGTAAGAAACCAAGTTTGAGTCATCTCAGAATTTGGGATTGTTCGGCCCATGTCAAGAGACAACAGACGGATAAATTAGAGTCTAGGTCCTTTAGAGCTTGGTTTATAGGATATCCTAAAGAGTCATTAGGATATTATTTCTATCTTTCGAAAGATCATAATGTGATTATGAGTTGACACGCCATCTTTCTTGAAAAGTAGTTTATTTAAGATGGTGTAATCGAAAGACAGATTAGGCTCGAGGAGAAAGTCTCCCAAGAGCCACGAGCCAAGAAACCTATGGAACTCAATCAGATTGAGCTAGTCCAATCACTATCTCATATGCCACTAGGTTAGTCATAATTATTATGACTAAGTCAAGTCAAGTTTAAAGAGACCTAAATTAAAATTTTCTAAAAAAATATTAAGTCTAAGGTCTTCCACCATTGTAGATGTGCGGGTCCTTCTCGAGGTTGATTATTCTTGACTAAATATAGTGGTTCAGTTACACCGGGAAGATGCAACCATGTCTATTAGGCATTGGATGCTACGGGTTGGGGGATGGATTTGGCTCAATATTATGGATATGGTGAGGGATCCAATCAAAAATCCAATCTATATAAATGGTGGATCTGACTTAACTAAGGAGTGGATTAATATTTCGGATATGGTGAGATTCATGAATTAGAAACTAGGTTAGGATGCACCATGATTAGAGAATCATTGGACAAGAGTTGTCTACTCATCGATTGATCCATCAATAGTAACTGTTAGGTGGGATGGTGAGTCAGTTGGTGGGACCGCACCATCCACTAGAAATCAATAATCGTGAAGATTTTTGCATCTCTATCAAGAAAGTCTAGGTATCCACATAAATAATGGGAGCATAATTTATTTAAAAATAAAATTTTTAAATAAATTAATTAAGTCTAATTATAAAATCTAACTAGAAACTTTGACTCTCTATAGAAAAATATCTGCGTCCAATCCACTAGCCCATATCTTGGACACCCATAGACTGATCGAATCTAACTACAAGGATTGGCTTCAGAACATTAAAATCATTTTGGATTTTGAGAAGTTGACTAATGTGTTGGAAAAGGATCATCTCATCTTACCAGTCCGTCCATCCATTGATCAGAGAGCATCTCTTGAGAAGTGAATGGATGAAGATAACAAAATTAGATATTACATGTTGGGCTCAATGTCTGATGAGCTCCAGCGCCAACATGAAGACATTAAGATTAGCCACCAAATGTTGGCTCACCTACAAGAGTTGTTTAGTGAACAGAGTCATGTAGCCAAATATCAAGTCACTAAAAGACTGTTTAAGACTCAAATGCATGATGGACAGTCAGTCCAAGATCATTGTCTAATGATGATGAAGGACTTAGAAGATCTTGAGAAGTTTGGAGTCAAGTTAGATTAGGATATGTAGACTGACATAATTCTACAGTTCTTGACTGATGTGTATGGACAGTTCATCATGAACTACCATATGCATAAACTTCAGAATACCTTGGCTAAGCTCATGAATATGCTGGTTACTGCTGAGCTTTCTATGAAAGATTTTAAAGACGCAGTACTTGTTGCGGAGTGGACTTCTTTTAATAGAAAATCTTTTAGAAAGAAGAAGTCCGTGAAGAAGCAGAATATGGATGGTGGGAAGAAGAAAACACAGAGCCAAAGAAGAAGGCTGCTGATAAAGAAAAATATTTTCATTACAACACTGACGGTCATTGAAAGCGAAACTATCCTCTTTACCTGGCCAGCCTGAAGAACAAGAAGGAGGCAGGTCCTTCTAGAGGTATGCTCGTTATAGAATCTAATCTTATGGTTTCTTCTGCATCTAATTGGATACTTGACTCTGATTCTAGTGCTCACTTGTGCACTTCTATGCAAGATCTTGAGGATAGTAGGAGGCTGAGGGATGGTGAGATGATCCTATGCATCAGAAATGGTGCAAGAGTTGCTGCTGTGGTTGTAGAAATCTATTCTCTACGATTATCATAAGGATTAGACATAATACTTAGGGACTATTTTTATGTGCCTACAGTAAGTAGAAATTTAATTTCTATTTCATGTTTAGCATAGAAAGGCTATGTAATTAGTTTTCTTAAGGACCATTACAATATTCTTTATGAAAGAAATAAAATTGCAAGTGGTTTTTTTAATAATGTTCTCTATCAGTTACATATTGATATTTCTATTTTTAATATCAAGCAAAACGTGAATGCCATAGAATCAAAGCGACCTAGGGATAGTCTAAATGATAGGTATCTTTGGCACCTTAGGCTAGGATCATATAGCTAAAAATAAGATTAACAAATTGGAGAAACCCAGGCTATTAAGTCCATTGACTTTTGAGTCATATCCGATTTATGAATCATGCCTTCATAGCAAAATGACCAAGCTTTCTTTTTTGGGACATGGAGAAAGGGCCACAGACCTGCTTGCCCTAGTACATATTGATGTATGTAGTCCATTTGATGTACTAGTCAGGGATAATTACATCTACTTCATTCATCTTTATCGATGATTTGTCTCAGTATGGGTATGTGTATCTTGATGCAGACACAAGTCTGAAGCTTTTGAAAAGTTCAAAGAAATTCAGACATCGAAGTAGAAAAACAAACGAGAAAACCAATTAAGGATTCTTCGATCAGATCGAGGAGGATGAATACCTTAGTCAGAAATTCCTTAGACTATCTTAAGGAATTATGGCATAGTCTCTCAATGGACTCCACCAGGAACACCTCAACTCAATGGGTTTCAGAATGGAGAAATTGGATCCTATTGGATATGGTTCGATCCATGATGAGCTTCACAGACCTTCCTAAATTTTCTTTGGGGACACTCAGTCTGTTAACTTCTATATATCTACTGAATAGGGTTCCATCTAAAATCATTCCTACCACACCGTATGAGATATGGCATGGTAAGAAACCAAGTCTGAGTCATCTCAGAATTTGGGATTGTCCGGCTCATGTCAAAGAGACAACAGACGGATAAGTTAGAGTTCTAGGTCCTTTAGAGCTTGGTTTATAGGATATCCTAAAGAGTCATTAGGATATTATTTCTATCTTTCGAAAGATCATAATGTGATTATGAGTTGACACGCCATCTTTCTTGAAAAGTAGTTTATTTAAGATGGTGTAATCGAAAGACAGATTAGGCTCGAGGAGAAAGTCTCCCAAGAGCCACGAGCCAAGAAACCTATGGAACTCAATCAGATTGAGCTAGTCCAATCACTATCTCATATACCCCGTAGATCAGAAAGAATTTTCCGTCCTCCTGAAAGATACTTAGATACTATTTCAGAGGACATAGAGAAAATGTTCTTCATAGGAAAAGAAATTCATGGTGATGATTCCAAAATCTATGATGAGGTGATATCAGATATCGACTTCGAAAAATGGTTAGAGGCAATGAAGTCAGAGATTGACTCTATGCACTCGAACAAAGTCTAGACCTTGGTAGATCCACCTGAAGGTATAGTACCTATTGGGTGTAAATGGATCTTCAAGAGAAAGATAGGTACCAATGGGAATGTAGAGACATTCAAAGTAAGTCGCATAGCGAAAGAGTATAGTCAGTGCGAAGGCATTGACTATCAGGATACTTTTTCGCCAGTAGCCATACTCAAATTCATCACATATTGCTTGCTGTTGCTGCCTATTTCAATTATGAAATATGGCAGATGGAAGTGAAAATGGCATTCTTAAATAGATATCTTGAGGAAGATATCTATATGGAATAGCCATTGGGTTTCACATCCAATGATACTGATCATAAGGTCTACAAGTTGCAAAGGTCCATATATGGACTTAAGCAAGCATCTCGATACTAGAATGCTCATTCCAATAATGTGATCAAATTATTTGGATTCATCAAGAATGAGGAGGAGCTCTGTATTTTCAAAAAGATCAGTGGGAGCGCTATTGTCTTTCTCGTACTGTACGTGGATGACATCCTCCTAATTGAAAATGATATTTTCATATTGACTACGATCAAAATATGGTTGTCTAAAGAATTCTTTATGAAAGACCTAGGAGTGACATCCTTTATTCTAGAAATTAAGGTCTATAGAGATAGATCAAATAGGATACTGGGTTTCTCATAGAAGATGTACATAGAGGAGGTGCTAAAGAGGTTTAGCATAGAAAACTCCAAGAGGAGATTGGTGCGCTTCAGACATGGCGTTCATCTCTCTAAGAAGATATGTCCCAACACACCTAGGGAGATTGAATGCATGAGTAAGATCCCTTATGCTTCAGCAATAGGGAGCCTCATGTATGCCATGTTATGTACATGATTTGATATTGCCCATGCTGTGAGTGTTATGAGCAGGTGTCAGTCAAATGCAGGTGAAGAGTACTGGACTTCTATGAAACGTATCCTTAAGTACTTAAGAAGGACTAAGGATATGTTTCTAGTCTTTGGTAATGCAGAACTCCAAGTCTAGGAGTATACAGACTCAAATTTTATGTCTGATATAGATGATCGAAAGTTGACATCTGAAAGTCTATTTATTTATAATGGTGGTGCTGTCAGTTGAAAAAGTTTCAAGTAGACGATGATAGTAGATTCCACCATGGAAGTAAAGTACATCACTACGTCGAAAGCTATAAAGAAGGCATTTTGATGCAAGATGTTTGCCGCAGAGCTCAAAATGATGTCATCAGATGCCGTCCCTCTGTACTGTGACCACAATGGCGCCATAGCCCTAGCTAAGGAGTCGAGGTCTCATAAAAAATTCAAGCACATCAAGCGGCGATACCACCTCATCCATGATTACCTTGAAAAGGGATACGTCGAGGTCAAAAGAGTCAACACTACAGATAATGCGGTTGATCCGCTGACAAAGCCATTGGGCCAGTAGAAGATCGAAGCCTATCTTGAGAAGATGGAACATAGATTTGTAGCCAATTAGCTTTAGGTCAAGTGAGAGTTTGTTAGATGTGTGCCCCAGAAGCAGATTAGCTATCACTTGTAATACACTTCTAAGGATAATTTTATAATTTTTATTATAAATTAATAAATAGATTATTTTTCTATCATAGTGTGTATTTAAAAGTGTCTGTGATATATCCTTTGAGGTAATGGTAATGATAATTCATATTTTCAAGAGTTGAAAATTTAAGACATAAATTTTCATAATTAACTCATAAAATGCTTTCGATTGTCGGATCATCATGAGGATGGTGATCGATTCGAAAGATTGGTGTATGATCGCTTTATTAGGACAGACGTGTCTTAAGTCTATGTTGTGGAGACACTGAAGTGAGAGTATAGGTATTTGTTAGAGAACGAGGGCACTAAGTGTGACCACCTCGAGTAGTCATAAAAAAGTCTACCTTCTCATCAGTGATTGACTCGATGCTGTAGTAGTGTGTATGGTTCTTTGACCTATAGTGCATCGGCAGTTCACCTTGAGGGTGTTATAGTTTGACTACATCATAACTCGGTCTTCTAGTCATTTGAAATCTTGAGGTGTATGTTGGCTATAACATGTTCATTATAGGAATTGGGTTGCACCAATAAGGAGATCTATCTACCTTAGTAGATGAGGAGTAGCCCTATGATAATCATGAGATTAAGTCTTTAAGCCCATGGCCATGGTAGAGTGAAGATGATAGAAAGAGTTTCTATTAGGGTTTCATGTTGGACTTGAATCAAATGATTAATTCATATGACGGAAATTGGGTTTGATGAGTTCACCTTAACACTAATCCTATCAGAGCTTAAGATAGAAGAACCCAATCACCTAGGTAACTGCATTGAGAGGTTCACTTTTTGTTCTGATGGATCGCCGTCATATACTACTATGTGTCACTGATGGATTTTGGAAGCAATTAGAATGATTTTAATGATCAATCATTCTAATTATATGAATCAGAAAAGTTTTGATCCATCGAAAGATATTTTGATGATATCGATGATGAAGATTGTGACATATCTTATTACCACATAAAATTAAACCTAACTAGATCATACAAACAAAGGTTTGGATTTGGATGTCATCAATTAAGCTAATCTAGTTTGATTGATTTGAATTAGATCCAATCAGGTTCAAGGTAATTGTGCTAGCACACGATTGAGCCTGACTTTTTCCTTCTAAAATCTTTTTGATTCATCGCAACCAAGTCAAATTTAATTTGGCTCATTCTTGTGTTTTGAATGAGTTTATTTTTATCTAACTGGAACAAGTCCAGATCAGATTAATTATAGAAATTAAATCCATTCATAATCAAATTGGACTTGGGTCAAAAGTTAGAGGTGGATATTTCTACTTCATAAATTTCATGGACAACCTATTGAGGAATGGATATATCTATTTATTGAAGCATAAGTTAGAGTTATTTGAAATGTTCAAACTATTCCGTAATAAGGTAGAAAAGCAAATTAAAAAGAGTATTAAAACTCTTCAATTTGACCGACGGGGTGAGTATCTTTTCAGTGAGTTTCTGACATATCTTGAAAAGAATGGGAATCTCTTCCATTGGACTTCTCCTAGAACACCATAGCATAATGGTGTGTCTGAAAGGAGGAATCAAACGCTATTGGATATGGTTCGATCCATGATGGGGTTTACTAGCCTACTAATTTTCTTATGGGGATATGCACTTGAGTCGGCTTGTTATATTCTGAATAGGATTTTGAGTAAGTCTGTAGCCAAAATGCCATATGATATATAGACAAGACGTAAGCCAGTACTCTCGCACCTTAGGATTTGGGGTTATCTGGTTTATGTTAAAGTTTAGTAACAGACAAGCTTGGACCTAGGTCTGATAAGTGTTATTTTATAGGATACCTAAAAGAGATCAAAGGATGTCACTTCTACCTAGCTGATGAGCAAAAGATGTTTGTTAGCCTTAAGGCAATCTTTTTGGAAAAGAAGTTCCTTAGTGAAGGGACTAATGCAGCTAAGGTCGAACTTGAGGAAGTTCAATAGGTAGAAAAATCGACACAAGTAGATGAACCCCAATCGGATTTGATTAGATCAGATCCGGAGTCCATTGAAATTGCATCTTTAAGGCGGTCTGGTAGAGCACCACGTCATCCAAACATTGAAACTACATCCTTAAGGCGATCTGGTAGTTTGAATGGTTCAAATACCTAGGAGAGAGAGTCCCAGGTGCATACATTTTATCCAAATAATGTGCCACCCCTTTTTATTCTAATTTTGTGCAACAAAATGCAGAATAAAATAAAATATGGCATCAAACTCCATGGAGAGTGATAGATATGTATGCCCTAGAAGCCAGATTGGTTGATACTTATAATACACTTCTAAGGGCAAAATTATAATTTTAACTATAAATAATAAAATGAATTATTTTCTATCATAGTATGTATTTCAAAGTATCTGTGATACATCCCTTGAGTTAATGGTAATGATTGTTCATATTTTCAAGAGTTGAAAATTTAAGACATGAATTTTTATTATTAACTCATAAAATGCTCCCGACCCTAGGATCATCATGAGGATGGTGATTGATCTGGAAGATTGGTGTACGATCACTTTTTTTGGATAGATGAGTCTTGAGTCTATAATATAGAGACACCAGAGTGAGAGTATAGATACTCATTAGAGAATGAGGACACTGAGCGTGATCACCTCGAGCAGTCATGAGGAAGTCTACCTTCTCGTCGATGACTAGTTGGAAGCTGCAGTGGTGTGTTTGGTTCTTTGATCTGAGGTGCATCGACAGTTCATCTTGAGGGTGTTATAGTTTGACTACACCATAACTTAGTCTCCTAGCCATTTGAAATTCTAAGGTGTATGTTGGCTATAGCATGTTCATTGTAGGAATTGGAGGAGTAGTTCTATGATGATCATGAGAATCAAGTCCATAAGCCCATGGCCATGGTAGAGTAAAATAATAGAAAGAGTTTCTATTAGGATTTTCATATTGAATTTGAATCAAATGATTAATTCATATAACGGAAATTAGGGTTTGACGAGATCACCTTAACCCTAATCCGGTCGGAGCTCAAGATAGAGGAACTTAATCACATAGGTAACTACACCGAGAGGTTTGCTTTCAGTTCTGATGGTTTGCCATCATACGGTGCTAGGTATTACTGATGGATTTTAGGAGCAATTAGAATGATTTGGATGATCGATCATACTAGTTATCTGAATTAAAAAAGTTCTGATCCATCGAAAGATGTTTTGATGATGTCGATGATAAAGATTGCAACATATCCCATTAACATACAAAACTGAACCAAATTGGATCACACAAAGAAGGGTTTGGATCTAGATATCATCAATTGGATTAACCCAGTTTAATTGATTTGAATAAAATTCAATTAAGTTCAAGAAAATCGTGCTAGCACACGATTGAGCCTAATGTTCTCCTTTAACAATCATTAAAGCTTATCTCGACTAAACCAAATATGTTTGGGCTCACTCAGAAACCTATACATGGTCTGGCTGGAGCTTGTCTAGGTTAGAAAAGGGTTATCTTAATTTATGAGATAAATTTGAAACAATATCTACCATTTTCTATCACCTACTAAATCTTATCTTCGGACATTGGTCAAACGTTAACCCTGGACACTTAGACATCTGCCCATGTGTCATGCACCCATAGGAGAGCACCTGAAGACTTGTCCCCCTACTAAAAAGTAGAAAGGCAAGGGGTGCATGCCTGCATGCCTAGGGAGGCATGCACCCCATGAGGATAGAAGATGGAGTCCCACACAGATGGGACTCCAGTTGCTTCAGGGAATCAAACTAGATGGCGCTAAGAAGACTTATTTGACCTAGTCTTGGCACCACCTAAGGAGAGTTTTGAGGGAATCTAATCTGATTGAATCAGATGATGTCATCCCATCAATCAGATTTAGATCTGATTGCATAAAGGACCGTGATTGGCTAGGATGATGTGGCACTGCATGGCACAGTAGGGTCTATATAAACCCTATCTGTGCCTAGAATTCAAGGATTCTACCTTTAGCCCATGCCACATAGCCCCTCTCCCTCCTTCTCCATGCCACCCTTTGGTCCTCTCTCTCCTCTTCATGCCCAAGGGACTTTGGGCATGAAGAAGGTGCGATCCAAGCAAGTGAAAGGCACCAGGAAAGGAAGAAGGCAGCACTGCTGCAAGAGATAACGACTATTCTTCAAAAGTCATTTTGAAGACCTTCAAGATCAGGTCTAGATATAATTTTTGGAGGATTGATTGAGAAGGAGAATTCTTTAGATCTTGTCTGAGTGGATACCGGTAGAGGCTAGGCACTTACGTGCCTACATCTAGAACCTCAGGCAAGCATCAGGATCATCAAAGGATAATTTGATTATCCAAAATAAAGGTATAATTAAATTAAATTAAATTTTTATTTTTATTTTTATTATTAGATGAATAAGAATATATCTGAGAAGTCTCAGATCTAATTAGGATCTTAGAGAAAATTTTTTGAAATATTTCTTCTGATCCAATCAGATCTGAATGAACCTGATCCAAAAAATAGGTTTCTTCCTTCAACTGGTATCAGAGCCAGGTTTCATAATTTATTAGATCTAATTTTAGTTTATTTTTTATCTAATAATTAGATAATTTTAGATATCACATTATATGTGATTAGATCTAAAATCAAAAAATAAAAATTAAATAATCTAGATCTAAGATATATGAGATGCATGACTAGACTAGGAATAGAATTATTCTATATATAGTCTAGCATAATTATAATTTTAATTTAATTAATTATAATTTTTAGATCTATTTATTTATTATTTTTTAATATCACAAATATTATAATTAGATCTAGAAAATAAAAAATAAATTTATTTAATTTATTCATATGAGATATGATAGATGTATGTTTAGACTAGTTGTAGAATAGTTCTACAAAATTTTCTAGAATAAATTTTAATTTGATATGATCAAATTTAAATCTTACTTTTTAGATATTTATGAGATAATTTAGATCTTAAAACATGCATAATATGATACATGAGATGTATGCAAAACATGTTTTTAGTTTGATTAATTTTTATATGTGATATATGATGTAGATTTAACTAGTTTTATAGATTTATCATATTTCTGATTAAGACGTTCTCCTTGGCCGTCCGATCATAAGAACGAAGTAAGATTTAAAGGTCCTCTTCTTTCATTCGATGGGGTGTTCTTATGGTGTGTAGGGGTGCTGCATGTTCGACCTTAAACAAAAATCAAAACTTATTTTCTGCAAAACCCTAGATCCTGAAATCCTAGGATTTTATATACATATTTTATTTATGAGTCCTAAACTTAATTAAGAATTAAGATTATAAAATATATTAGGTCTAAAATTAAGTATTTTTAGAACTAAGATATATTCATAAAATTGGGTTTGGATTTGGATAGCTCAATTATGTCTAGCGGTTGATCAAATCGAATCAAGAGTTGGTTAGGTGGGATCAAGAGTACTTAAATTGACCAACCTAATAGGATTAAGTCTAGATTAAGGTTGAGTCACATAAGTGATCGATCAAGTTAAGATCTAATTAGACTCAGTGGTTAGAGTCTGGATTGTAGGCTAATCTGATTGGTTCTGACTCAATAATTTGGTGTCTAAGGTAAGTTTGGCAGATACGATCGACTAATTTTTAATTAGGAGCTACTCGACTCGAATGCATTCTTATCGAGTTAATGGCATATCCCTTCCACCGATCTCACTTATCTGGTCATGTTTGTTGACCCAGTCCTGATCTAAGGTGGCTAACAATCCGAGCTAACCCATTCCACTAGGTTAGTCATAATGGTTATGGCTATGTCAAGTCAAGTTTAAAGAGACCTAAATCAAATCTTCCTAAGAAAAGATTAAGTCTAAGATCTTCCACCATTGTAGATGTGCGGACCCTTCCCAAGGTTGGTTATTCTCGGCTGGTCACAGTGGTTCAGTTGTACTGAAAAGATACAACCATGTCTATTAAGCATTGGATGCTACGAGCTGGAGGATGGATTGGGCTCAATATTTTGGATACGGTGAGAGATCCAATTAGAAATCTAATCTATGCAAATGGTGGGTTTGACTTAACCAAGGAGTGGATCAATATTTTGGGCACGATGAGATTCATGAATTAGAAATCAAGTTTGGGTGCACCATGGTTAGAGAATTATTGGACAAGAGTTGTTCACTCATTGGCTAACCCATCACCAATAATTGTTAGGTGAGGTGATGAGTTAGTTGGTGGGGCTGCACCACCCACTAGAAATCAATAATCATGGAGATTTTTGCATCTCTACGAAGAAAATATAGGGATCCAAAAAAATAGTGAAAGCTAATTTACTTAAAAATCAAACTTCTAAATAAATTAATCAAATCTTAATTATAAAATCAAACTAGAAACTTTGACTCTCTACAGAAAAAAGAAAAATATCTGCGTCCAATCCACTAGCCCGTATCCTGGACACCATAGACTGATCGGACCCAATTACAATGATTGGCTTTGAAATTATTTTGGATTCTAAGAAGTTGATTCATGTATTAGACCAAGATCCTCCCACCTTACCAGCTCGTCCATCCATTGAACAGAGAGCATTTCTTGATAAATGGATGGATGAAGATAATGAGGTCAGATACTACATGTTGGACTCGATGTCTGATGAGCTTCAATGCCAACATGAAGATATCAAGGCTGCCAGTCAAATATTGGCTCACCTGCAAGAGTTGTTTGGTGAATAGAGTCATGCAGCCAAATATCAGATCACTAAATGACTATTTAAGGCTAAAATACATGGTGGACAGTCAGTCCAAGATCATTGTCTGATGATGATCAAGGACTTGAAAGAGCTTGAGAAGCTCGGAGTAAAATTAGATCAGGATTTGTAGAATGATATAATTCTACAATCCTTGACTGATGCGTATAGACAGTTCATCATAAACTACCATATGCATAAACTTCAGAATACTCTGGCCGAGCTTATGAATACGCTAATTACTGCTGAGCTTTCTATGAAAGATTTTAAAAGCTCAGTACTTGCTATGGAACGGACTTCTTCTAAGAGAAAGTTTTTTGGAAAGAAGAAGAAGTTTATGAAAAAGCAGAAGGTAGAAGATGGAAAGAAAAAGAAGGCAGAGCTGAAGAAGAAAGCCATTGACAAAGAAAAATGTTTCCATTGTAATACTGCCAGCCACTAGAAGTAGAATTGCCCTACATACCTGGCCATCCTGAAGAATAAGAAGGAAACAAGTCCTTCTAGAGGTATGCTTGTTATTGAATCTAACCTTACGATTTCTTCTGCATGCAGTTGGGTGCTTGACTCTAGTTCTAGTGCTTATTTGTGCACTTCTATGTAGGGTCTTGAGGATAGTAGGAGGCTGAGGGATGGTGAGATGATTCTACGCATCAAAAATTAAGCAAGAATTGCTACTATGGCTGTGGAAATCTATCCTCTTTGACTACTGTCTGACTTAGATTTAGTACTTAGGGATTGTTATTATGTGCCTACTGCAAGCAGAAATTTGATTTTTATTTCATGTTTAGCACACGAAGGCTATGTAATTAGTTTTCTTAAGGACCATTGTAATATTCTTTATGAAAGAAATAAAATTGCAAGTGATTTTCTTATTAATAGTCTCTACTAGTAACATATTGATGTATCTGTCTTTAATATCGAGCAAAATATGAATGCCATAAGATCAAAATGATCCAGGGATAATCCAAATGATAGGTATCTATGGCACCTAAGGCTAGGTCATATAGCAGAAAATAGGATTAACAAATTAGAGAAAATAGGACTATTGAGTTCGTTGACTTTCGAGTCATATCTAATTTATGAATCATATCTTCATGGCAAAATGACTAAGCTTCCTTTTATAGGATATGGGGAAAGGGCTACAGAACTACTTGTCCTAGTACATACTGATGTGTGCAGCCCATTTGATATGCCAGCTAGAGGCAACCTTGAGTACTTCATAACCTTTATCGATATTTATCTTGGTATGGGTATGTGTATCTTATGAGACACAAGTCTAAAGCTTTTGAAAAGTTTAAGTAATTTAGACATGAAGTTGAAAAGCAAACTAAAAAACCCATTAAGATTCTTCGATCAGATCGAGGAGGTGAATACTTTAGTCGAAAATTTTTGGACTATCTCAAGCAAAATGATATAGTCTCTCAATAGACCCCACCTAGAATACCTCAACTCAATGGAGTTTCAGAATGGAGGAATAGGATCCAATTAGATATGGTTCGATCCATAATGAGCTTCACAGGTCTTCCTGATTTTCTTTGGAGACATAGCCTGTTAACTGCTATATATTTACTAAATAGGGTTCCCTCTAAAATCATTTCTACCACACCTTATGAGATATGGCATGGTAAGAAATTAGGTCTAAGTCATCTAAGAATTTGGAGTTGTCCGGCTCATGTCAAAAGACAACAAGCTGACAAGTTAGACTATAGGTCCTTTAGAGCTCGATTCATAGGATATCCTAAAGAGACATTAGAATATTATTTTTACATTCTAGAAGACCACAATGTGATTGTTAGTCAGCATGCCATCTTTTTTGAAAAATAGTTTATTCAAGATGGTGGCATTGGAAAGCAGATCAAGCTCATGTTAGACATGTGCTCTAGAAGCTAGAATTGGCTGACACTTGTAATATACTTCTAGGGGCAAAATTATAATTTTGACTATAATTAGTAAAATAGGTTATTTTCTATCACATAAGTGTATTTAGTGTCTGTGATACATCCTTTAAGTAAATGATAATGATAATTTATATTTTCAAGTGTTGAAAATTTAAGACATGAATAATCATTATTAACTCATAAAATGCTTCCGACCACAGGATCATCATGAGGATGGTGATTGATTCGGAAGGTTGGTATACAATCGCTTCTCTTTAGTAGATGAGTCTTGAGTCTACGGTGTGGAGACACCGGAGCGAGAGTATAGGTACTCGTTAGAGAATGAGGACACTGAGCGTGACCACCTCGAGTAGTTATTAGGAAGTCTACCTTCTCATCAATGACTGACTCGATGCTGCAGTAGTATGTCTAGTTCTTTGACCTGAGGTGCATCGACAGTTTACCTTGAGGGTGTTATAGTTTGACTACACCATTACTCGATCTCCTTGCCATTCAGAACCCTGAGGTGTATGTTGGCTATAACATGTTCGATGTAGGAACTGGATAGCATCAAGATGGAATCTATCTACCTCGGTGGTAGAGGAGCAGCCCTATGATGATCATGAGAATCAAGTCCAGAAGCCCATGGCCATGGCAGAGTGAAATAATAGAAAGAGTTTCTATTTAGATTTTCACATTGGACTTGAATCGAATGATTACATCATATGATGACAGAAACTAGGGTTTGACGAGTTCACCTTAACCCTAATCTGATCGGGGCTCAAGATAGAAGAACTTAATCACACAGGTAGCTGCACCAAGAGGTTTGCATTTCAGCTCTGATGGGTTGCCACCATATACTGCTAGGTGTCACTGGTGGATTTTGGGAGCAATTAGAATGATTTAGATGATCGATCATTCTAGCTGTTCGAATCAGAAGAGTTCTGATCCATCGAAAGGAGTTTCGATGATGTCAATGATAGAGATCATGACATATCCCATTACCATACAGAACTGAACCTAACTGGGATCACACAAACAAGGGTTTGAATCTGGTGATCATCAATTGAACTGATCCAGTTCAATTGATCTGAATGAGATTCAATTAGGTTCAAGGAAATCGTGCTAGCACTCGATTGAACCTAACGTTCTTCTTTTTACTATCATAAATAAGTTGTCCTGACTGAGCCAAAGGAGTTTGTGCTCAATCAGAGGCCTTCATATGGTCTGACTGGAGGCTTGTCCAAGGTCAGAAAAGGTTGTCTTATTTTGTAAGACATTACCTACCATTTTTGGTCACCTGCCATTTCTTGTTCTTTGACTTTGGTCAAAAGTCTACCTTTGACTGGTCAAATGTTGACCATTGACACTTTGACTTTTGACCACATGTGTCATGCACCTATTGGAGAGCTGGTGGGGGCTTGTCCCCCTGCCAGAACCTGGCAAGGAGAAGGGCGCACGCCACCCTGGCGTGTGCCCAAGTTAGGAGGCGCCTAGGAGTCCCTGTTGGACAAGGACTCCATCTCCTTTTGGATTCCAATTAGAGTTCTACTAAGAACCAACTTTGACTGGTCTTAGGTGCCCTCTAAGGAGGAATCCAGGGGACTCTATTCCCACCAATCAGATTTAGATCTGATTTCACAAAAGGTTGTGATTGGTTGGGAAGAAGAGGAGTTGGATCACAAGCTAGTCTATAAATAAGACCCTGCGCCCAACCTCAAATAGAATTGAATTAGAGAATCCCACGCCCCAAGGCTGCCTCTCCCCTCCTTCTCCATGCCAAACCATCTTCTCCCCTTGCTCTCCACGTCCAAAAGGAGTTTTGGACTTGGTTTGGTGCGATTCAGATCAAGAGAAAGGCGATCAAAAGCAAGAAGGCTGCGCTGCTGCAAAGGACGACTGCAGATCTTCAAAAGGAGTTTTGAAGATCCTCCAGATCAGATCCAGATCTGATTTTTGGAGGTGTGATAGAGAAGAAGAGGATCTCCAGATCCAAGCCTGAGTGGATACCGGTAGAGGCCAGGCGCTTGCGTGGCTAGATCCAGAACCTTCCGCTGCA
>QRFJ01000376.1:154721-178585 GCA_006176705.1 Cocos nucifera
CCATAACTCGATCTCCTAGCCATTCAAAACCCTGAGGTGTATGTTGGCTATAGCATGTTCATTGTAGGAATTGGATTGCACCAATAAGGGATCTATCTACCTTGGTAGATGAGGAATAGCCCTATGATGATCATGAGAATCAAGTCCATAAGCCAATGACCATGGCTGAGTGAAATAATAGAAAGAGTTTCTATTATGATTTTCACATTGGACTTGAATCAAATGATTAATTCATATAATAGAAATTAGGGTTTGACGAGATCATCTTAACCCTAATCCGATCGGGACTCAAGATAGAGGAACTTAATCACACAACTAACTACATTGAGTGGTTCACTTTCAGTTCTGATGGGTTGCCACCATATGCTACTGGATGTCACTGGTGGAGTTTAGGAGCAATTAGAATGATTTGGATGATCGATCATACTCGTAATCTGAATTAGAAAAGTTCTGATCCATCAAAAGATGTTTTGATGATGTCGATGGTAGAGATCGCGACATATTTCATTACCATATGGAACTATATCTAACTGGATCACACAAACAAGAGTTTGGATCTGGATATCATCAATTGGATTAACCCAGTTTACTTGATTTGAATAAGATTCAATTAGGTCAAGAAAATCATGCTAGCACACGATTGAGCCTAATGTTCTTCTTTAACAATCATTAAAGCTTGTCTCGACGGAGCCAAACGTATTTAGGCTCACTCAAGAATCTTTACTTGGTCTAACTAGAGCTTGTCCAGGTCAGAAAAGGGTTGTCTTAATTTATGAGATAAATTTGGGACAACACCTGCCATTTTCCATCACCTGCTAAATCTTGTCTTCGGACATTAGTCAAACGTTGACCCTAGACACTTAGACATCTGCCCAAATGTCATGCACCCATAGGAGAGAACTTGGGGACTTGTCCTCCTGCTAGAAAGCAGATAGGCAAGGAGCACACACCTAGGGAGGCATGCACCCCATGAAGATAAAAAATGGAGTCCCATACAGATTGGACTTTAGTTGCTTCAGGAAAGCAAACTAGGTTGCGCCAAGAAGACTAGTTTGACCCAATCTTGGCGCCACCTAAGGAGAATTTTGAGGGATTCTAATATGATTGGATCAGATGATGTCATCCTACCAATCAAATTTAGATCTAATTGCATAAAAGATCGTGATTGGCCATGATGATGTGGCATTGCATGGCGCAGCAAGGTCTATATAAACCCTGTCTACGCCTAGAATTCAAGAATTCTACCTTTAGCCCATGCCACATAGCCCCTCTCCCTCCTTCTCCATGCCACCCTCTGGTCCTCTCTCTCCTCTCCACGTCCATGGAACTTTGGGCATGAAGAAGGTGCAATCCAAGTAAGTGAAAGGCGCCAGGAAAGAAAGAAGGCAGCATTGCTGCAAGAGACAATGACTATTCTTCAAAAGCCATTTTGAAGACCTTCAAGATTAGATCCAGATCTAATTTTTGGAGGATTGATTGAGGAGGTGAATATCTTTAGATCCTGCCCGAGTGGATACCAGTAGAGGCTAGGCACTTACGTGGCTACATCCAGAACCTCAGGGAAGCATCAGGATCATCATAGGATAATTGGATTACCCAAAATAAAGGTATAATTAAACTAGATTTAATTTTTATTTTTATTTTTATTATTAGATCAATAAGATTAGATTTGAGAAGTCTCATATCTAATTTGGATCTTAGAGAAAAATTTTTGAAATATCCCTCCTGATCCAATTAGATCTGAACGAACTTGATTCAAAAAATAGGTTTTTTCCTTCAGAAAGTCCTCCTGTACGTTAACTTTGATCCATTCAAAGTTGGATGCAAAGGTACTCTAGGGTTTCATCTATAAATTGACCTTGCACCAAATTGTTTGGCATTCAATCCTTCCCACGCCCAAACTCTATCTCTCCCTTCATCTCCCACACCCTTTTTCGGATCTCCTCCCTCTTCTCCACATCCAAGTAGTTGGACGAATCAATAAGGAAAAATCAAGATCTTGCTGCTGTGAAGAAGAAGTTGAGATGATCTTGTTCATGAGACGAATGTGCTACCATCGAAGATCAGTTTGAAGGCATCTCAGATTGATTCTAGATTTGATTTTTTGAGATCAGATCTGATAGGAGAAGGCATTTAGATCTGACCTGAGTGAACTCCAGTAAAGGTCAGGCACGTGCATGGCTAGCATCGAAACCTCAAGCTTCATCAGATCATCAGCAGGATAAATAGTTTACCCGATCCGGTAACATTAGATATTATTAGTTTTATTTTATTTTTAGTTTTTATATTCAGATCAATCTAATTAGATTTGAGAATTCTCAGATTTGATTAGATCATAGGAATTTCTTTTGAAAAATTTCATTTTAGATTAGATCAGATTAGATTGATCTTGCGGTAGAAACTAGAAGTTTCTTCAGATTCATGCACTGACTTAATAAGTACTTGACTGTATCCAGAAACCTTTCATCATTGAATTAAAAATTCAGGTAGTTCGGTACCAAAGTATAGTGAGTTGCTTGCAAGTTATCATAGTGATCTCAGGTCGAAGGAAGAGTTATACCCATATTTTCTCAGATAACACTCTCGACAATAAAGTGCTCCGGAATGGTCACGTCTATGTAGATCATATCCCACCTGTATGCTATACTATGTCAACACACTCCTTGGTTAAGAGGATAACCAACCTATAGAGCATACAATGACCTATTCTTGATACAATTATCATCCTTATTAATAATGTATCATTTGATCATGAACATGTTTATGAACCATACGATAAATCCTCCTTTATCACATTGGAAGTAGTTTTAAGAAATTCATCATAATAATGGAGTTTGATTAAGAAGATGTACAACTTTATGATAAAATATGTCAAATAACTTTTATTGATGAATGATTAATATACATTTGTTAGATATATGTGCCCTAGAAGTCAGAATTGACTGACACTTGTAATACACTTCTAAGGGCAAAATTATAATTTTGACTATAATCAATAAAATGGGTTATTTTCTATCACATAAGTATATTTAGTGTCTGTGATACATCCTTTGAGTTAATGGTAATGATAATTCATATTTTCAAGAGTTGAAAATTTAAGACATGAATAATCATTATTAACTCATAAAATGCTTCCGACCATAGGATCATCACGAGGATGGTGATTGATCTGGAAGATTGGTGTACAATCGCTTCTCTTTAGTAGATGAGTCTTGAGTCTATGGTGTGGAGACACTGGAGCGAGAGTACAGGTACTCGTTAGAGAACGAGGGCACTGAGCATGACCACCTCGAGTAGTCATTAGGAAGTCTACCTTCTCATCAATGACTGACTCGATGCTGCAGTGGTGTATCTGATTCTTTGACCTGAGGTGCATCGATAGTTCACCTTGAGGGTGTTATAGTTTGACTACACCATTACTCGATCTCCTAGCCATTCAGAACCCTGAGGTCTATGTTGGCTGTAACATGTTCATTGTAGGAACTGGATAGCATCAAGATGGAATCTATCTACCTCGGTGGTAGAGGAGCAGCCCTATGATGATCATGAGAATCAAGTCTAGAAGCCTATGGCCATGGCAGAGTGAAATAATAGAAAGAGTTTCTATTTAGATTTTCACATCGGACTTGAATCGAATGATTACATCATATGACAGAGACTAGGGTTTGATGAGTTCACCTTAACCCTAATCTGATCGAGGCTCAAGATAGAAGAACTTAATCACACAGGTAGCTGCACCAAGAGGTTCACATTCAGCTCTAATGGGTTGCCACCATATACTGCTAGGTGTCACTAGTGGATTTTGGGAGCAATTAGAATGATTTAGATGATCGATCATTCTAGCTGTTTGAATCAGAAGAGTTCTGGTCCATCGAAAGGAGTTTCGATGATGTCGATGATAGAGATCATGACATATTCCATTACCATACAAAACTGAACCTAATTAGGTCACACAAACAAGGGTTTGAATTTGGTGATCATCAATTGAACTGATCTAGTTCAATTGATCTGAATGAGATTCAATTAGGTTCAAAAAAATCGTGCTAGCACTTGATTGAACCTAACGTTCTTCTTTTACTATCATAAATAAGTTGTCCTGACTGAGCCAAAGGAGTTTGTGCTCAATCAGAGGCTTTCATATGGTCTAACTGGAGCTTGTCCAAGTCAAAAAGGTTGTCTTATTTTGTAAGACATTACCTACCATTTTTGGTCACCTGCCATTTCTCGTTCTTTGACTTTGGTCAAAAGTCTATTTTTGACTGGTCAAATATTGACCATTGACACTTTGACTTCTGTCCATATGTCATGCACCTATTGGAGAGCTAGTGGGGGCCTGTCCCCCTACCAGAATCTAGTAAGGAGGAGGGTGCATGCCACCCTTGGCGTGTGCCCAAGCTGGAGGCGCCCAGGAGTCCCTATTGGATAGGGACTCCATCTCCTTTTTGGATTCCAATTAGAGTTCTTCTAAGAACCAACTTTGACTGATCTTAGGCGCTCTCTAAGGAGGAATCTAGGAGACTTTATTTCCATCAATCAGATTTAGATTTGATTTCACAAAGGGTTGTGATTGATTGGGAAGAAGAGGAGTTGGATCATGCTTAGTCTATAAATAAGACCCTGCACCCAACTCAAATTGTATTCATTAGAGAATCCCATGCCCCAAGGCTGCCTCCCTCCTCCTTCACCATGACAAAGCATCTTCTCCCTCTCCTCTCCACGTCCAAAAGGAGTTTTGGACCTTGGTTGGTGCAATTTAGACAAGAGAAAGGCTAGTGAAAGCTAGAAGGCTGCGCTACTGCAAAGGATGATTGCTGATCTTCGAAAGGAGTTTTGAAGATCCTCCAGATCAGATTCAGATATGATTTTTGGAGACGTGATAGAGAAGAAGAGGATCTCCAAATCCAGCCCGAGTGGATACCGATAGAGGCCAGGCACTTGTATAGCTAGATCCAGAACCTTCTGCTGCTTACAGGATCATCAACGGGTAATACGATTATCCACTTCAAGGTAAATTAAATTTGATTTAATTTATCTAAATTTTATTTTATTATTAAGATAATAAGAATTAGATCTAAAATATTTCAGATCTGATTAGGATCCAAGAAAAAAATTTTTGGAATATATCTCTTGATCTGATCAGATCTGAACGAACCTGGTCTGAAAAATCAGGATTTTCCTTCAACATTTATATAAATGATCTCAATCATCTACAAGCTAGATGATTGGATTTGGGACATAATTTTTAATAATTTTATCATTAAAATGAATATTCCAACTCCAAGATGCTTAAGTCCATAAATGGACCTTTACAGTTTGCAAACTTTGTGATCACCATCACTAGATGTGAAGCCAAGCGGCTATTTTATATAGATATCTTCCTTAAGGTATCTATTTAGGAATGTGGTTTTCACCTCTATTTGCCATATTTCATAATCAAAATATGCTGCAATAATAAGCAATATGTGGATGGACCTAAGCATGACTACAGACGAGAGGTATCCTTATAGTCAATGCCTTTGCGTTGACTATATCCTTTCACTACAAGCCTAGCTTTAAAGGTCTCTACCTTTTTATCTGCACCAATCTTTTTCTTATTGATCTATTTACACCCAATAGATATAATACCTTCAGGTAGATCTACTAAGATCCAGACTTGGTTCGAGTGTATTGAGTCAAATTCTGACTCATTGCCTCTATCTATTTCTTGGAGTGGATATCTGATATTGCCTCATCGTAGGTTTTTGAGTCAACACCATGTACCTCATTTTTCGTAAGAAACATTGTCTCTATATCCTCTGAGATAATACCTAGATATCTCTCAGGAGGATGGAAAATCCTACTAAACTTATGAGGTGGAGGAGGAGATGCATGGATTGGCTCTAACTGAATTGGTTCCATAGTTCTCCTTGAGCCTAATCTATCTTCCCATGCCTCAATCTTGAATAAACTATATTTTGAGAAAGACTGCATGTTGACTCATAATCACATTATAGTCTTTTAGAAGATAGAAATAATATCCTAAAGACTCCTTAGGATATCCAATAAAATGAGCCCTAAGAGACCTTGTTTCTAAATTGTCCGACTGTTGTTGTTTGACATGGACCTAATAATCTCAAATCTTGAGGTGATTCAGACTCAGTTTCTTACTGTGTCATATCTCATATGGTATGGTAGAAATAGTTTTAGGAGAAATCCTATTCAGTACATAAATAGCGATCAATAGACTATATCCCTAAAAAAAATAGGAAGATCTATGAAGCTCATCATGGATCGAACCATATCTAATAGGATCCAATTTCTCTATTCTAAAATTCAGTTGAGTTGAGATGTTCCAAGTGGAGTTCATTGTAAGATTATGTCATGTTTTTTGAGATAATCTAGAAAATCTTCACTAAGATATTCACCTCTTTGATCTGATCGAAGAACCTTAAGGAATTTTTTAGTTTGCTTTTCTACTTTATCTATAAATTCTTTGAACTTTTTAAAGGCCTCAGACTTATGATGCATAAGGTACACATACCTATATCGAGAAAAGTCATTGGTAAAGATTATGAAGTAGGAATATTCTTCTTTGGCCGATACGTTGAATAGGCCACACACATCTGAATGCACCAGAGCAAGTAACTCTATGGTCCTTTTCTTTTATCTTACAAAGGATAGCTTGGTCATTTTTCTTAAAAGCATGATTCATAAATTGGATATGACTCGAAAGTCAATAGATCCAAAAGTCCAATTTTCTCCAGCCTGTTAATCCTATCTTCTCCTATATGACCTAGCCTTAGTTACCTCAAGTAATTTTCATTTACATTATCTCTAGATCGTTTAGATCCTATGGCATTAATATTTTCCTTAACATAATTTATAGAAACATCAATATGTAACTAAAAGAAATCATTAATAAGAAAACTACTTTCAATTTTATTATTTATAAAATAAATATTACAGTGATCCTTAAAGAAACTAATTACATAGTCTTCTTGTGTTAAGCAAGAGATAGAAATTAGATTCATGCTCATAGTAGGTATAAAATAATAGTCTCTTAACAACAAAATATTTTTAGATGGTAATCGAAGAGGGTATATTCCCATGGCCATAGCAGCAACCTTTGCTTTGTTTCCAACATGTAGGATCATTTCTCCATCCCTTAGTCTCCTGTTATTCTCAAGATCCTACAAAGAAGTGCATAGATAAGCACTAGATCCAAAGTCAATCATCCAACTGGATGCAGAAGAAACTGTTAGGTTTATTTCTATGATGAGCATAACTCCAAAAGGTACACCTTCATTCTTATTCTTTAGACTCACTAGGTAAGTTAGGCAGTTCTGCTTCCAGTGAACTTGAGTATTACAATGGAAATATTTTTCTTTTCTGACGGCCTTCTTCTTTGAAACCATCTTCTTCTCTTTCTTTTTGCTCTCCACCTTCTATTTCTTCGTGGATTTTTTCTTTTTCAGTAGACTTTCTCATGGAAGAAGTTTGCTCCATAGCAAGTACAAAGTCTCTAGAACTCTTCAAGGTTCCCTCAGTAGTGACTAGCATATTCAACAGCTCAGCCATGATGTATTGGATCTTATTTATATAAAAGTTTACTATAAACTATTAATATGAATCTATCAAGGACTGCAAAATGAGGTCAATCTGCAAGTCCTTGTCCATAGATATTCTGAGCTTCTCAAGCTCCTCAAGATCCTTGACCATAGTCAAATAGTGATCGTGGATCAACTGCCCATCATGCATCTTCACTTTGAAGAGTTGCTTGGACACTTCATAGCAAGCTGCACAGCTCTGCTCACCACATAATTCTTGTAGATGAGCTAGAATATGCCTGGCAGTCCTCATGTCCTCATGTTGGTGCTGCAATTCATTAGACATTGAGGCCAATACATAGCATCTGACTTTGTTATCATCATCCAACCACTTCTTATGAGATGTTCTCTGATTAGCAGTCAGACTGACTGAAAGAGGGGGAAGGTCCTTGTCTACGACATAGGCTATTTTCTAAAAACTCAAGATGACCTTTATGTTTCGAAGCCAATCCTTAAAATTTGGTTCGGTTAACCTATTGATTTCTATGATTCTGACAAGGGGATTGGAAGCGGACATTTTCTATAGAGAGTTAATGTTCTTTGTTAGTTTTGTAATTAAATTAATTAATTTATTTTAAAAATTTTATTTTATAAATAAATTTAGGCTTTCACTATTTTTTTGGATCTCCATACTCTCCTAATAGAGATATGAAAACCTTCATGATTAAGAATTTTTAGTGGGTGCTGCGGTCTCACCGATTGATTCACCATCTCACCTAACAGTTATTAGTGTGGGGTTAGCCGATGAGTGGACAACACTTGTTGAATATTTCTTTAAATATGTTGTAGCCAACTTTGGTCTCTAATTTATGAAGCTCATCATGCTCAAAATATTTTTTCCACTCCATAGTTAAGTTAGACACACCATTTGCATGAAATGGAGCTGTCATTATGACCTTCACGATATCCGAAATATTGAGCGCAACCCCATCTCCACCTCACAGTATCTCATGCCTAGTAGCATGGTTGCATCTTTTAGATGCAACTGATCCATTGTGTCCAGTTAAGAATAATCAACCCTAGAAAGAGGCCACATAACTATAATGATGGAAAACCGCTAGACTTAATATTTTATAGGAATGTTTGGATTTATGTCTCATCCTTAATTAGTCAAAATGGTTATGACTAACCTAGTGATATGGGCTAGCTCGAATCATAAGCAACCTAATTCAAAACTTAATCGACCAAGTTGGCTAGGTAAAAATATTTGTTGGGAGGGTTATTGATGCTTGCCTTAGACACCACTTGTACATTGCCAGGTAAACATGATCCCAATTATAAACTGTTGGGGGTAAAATAGCTCCTGCCAAAATTCAATGGGATTTCGACCTTGATATAGTATTGACTGAAGCTATGACGATTGAACCCGAACCTTATCTAGGCTAATCTCCTCAATGGAAGTCCTTCCAGCTCCTTCTTGGTGGTGGTCGACCTTGAAGGTGGCCGAACTCCCTCACTACATATGGAAAATCTCACCAATCTTACATCAAAGATCCTAGCCAACCAAATTTCTCTCCAGTCAAATTTTTCTACTCCACCTTATGGATTGCAGATTCTGGTAGCTCTACACTAAGAATTTTGGATAGATGAATTTGAATTAGCAAGAGAACTTCACCATCAACATAAGTCTGATCTTCAACCCAGAGTAAGCAGTGGTCACTTGAGATGCAATGAATCTCAATATTCACATAGCTTCAAGTCAATCTTAGATCTCTGCTATCCTAGACAAATTCCTTTAAGAAAGACTAGCTGCAGTCCTTATTGAAGAACTTGCCATCTCTCCTTGACCTCAAATCTATCAAACCAGGATATCATCACCTACTCTCAGCTGACCTTGAAGGCGGTCGATTCTCTGAAAGCTGTCAAAGACAGCACCAATAGGAGCCAAACCTAGAACCTAGTTGCAAACTTGCCATCATCAATGCAAAGGCCGATCTTTAAAGCTCGATTAGTCCGATCTCTAATAAATAAAATCCAACCACCAACAAGTCACGACAAACGACAGTCCACTCTTCATAACAAATTTCACATAGTCCGAATGACCTTCTGACATTCTATTATGGCTATCACCATCATTCTACTATAGGCTTCATCTATATAAGGGATCCTCCAGATATGTTATTGCTCTCTAAGCTTTCTTCTCTACTCTAATTTGTTTTGAGTACTCCATTCTTGTTGGTTAGAGAACTAACTGAATCATCGGAGGGTCCTGCTAGAGCCAACTTTGGCTAGGACTTTATCTTGTAGGTCTTGTTGGTGACCTCATCCTCTCCAGCTCCAACAAACTCTGGTGTCCATCCATTTTCTGCACCAATAGGATTGGTGCTAGAGGAAGGAACTCTGAGCCCTTGTTCTTAAAGGAGTACCCAATCAAGCTCATTTTCTTTCTCTCTTCTTCTACTATTTTCACTAATCTTTATTCGTTCTAGCAAGATGCCTCCTAAGAAGGCTCCTTCCTGGTGATCCACTACCTCTACCATCAGATCTAATCTAGAACCAATAAATCCACCTATTCTGACATTCTCGTCTGCACCTCAACCTCCGCTAGTAGTAGTAGTGGATATAGAATAGTTCAACCTATTGATGCAACAGGTTAGGGGCCTTATAGAAGCAGTGCAGGCCATGTAGTAGGCTTCAGCACCAATATCATTGGAGAAACCATTACCAGAGCATCGAGATTCGACACCAGAAAGACCCACCAGGGTAAGTCGGCCAATAACCCTTGGAAAGGAGAAGCAGAGAGTGGAGAGCCCAGTTCTAAGCATGACTCCACCCTCGGAAGGTATCTAGCCCCATTCAGCTAATCGCACTTTGAGATTCCTGATTGAGATGATATTCTCGATCTAAAGCTTCAAAAAATAAATTGATGGATTGAGAAACTCTGCCATGCTACCTCCATTCATAATGATGATATCTACACCGACCCTCCATTCTTCATCCAGATCATGCAGGAGCCCGTTCTATCAAACTTCAAACTTGCTTAGTTTGAAAGTTACGATGGAACCTCGAAGCCAGTCGACCACCTCAAGGTATTCAAGACTATGATGCTACTCCATGATGCATCTGATGCCATTCTGTGCTGAGCTTTTTTCTTCACATTGAAGGAAGCAGTAAGAAACTGATACTCGAGTCTCAAAGTGGGTACCATTTAATCTTTTGATCAATTGAGCCATCAGTTTGTAGCTCATTTCATCAGTAGCCAACGTCAGAGATGAGGTTCAGACTCCCTCATCCACATCAAGCAAAAGAAAGGAGAGTCTATTCAAGCTTATGTCGGCCATTTTAATGCTGCTACTTTAGAGATCCAAAACTTAAACCAATCAGTTGCTATGGCCATACTGAAGGGAGGCCTCCAGAAGAATGATCTCCTCATCTCCCTGAAAAAGAAGTACCCTTAGGACGTCATCGACATGCTAGCTTGGGCTGAGGACTATGCCTGAGCTGAAGAAGCCTTCAAACTTAAGGATGAAGAGGCCATGAGAGAGTGACGGGTAGGAGAATCTAGCATGCCTGCCCTTATAAAGAAGTCAAGTGAAGCTTGGCCATGCTTTAGAACTCCTCCAGAGTGCAGACGAGCCTGAACTCCACCTCGAGCTTGTCGACCAAGAAGTCTGGACCAAAGGATACAGTGGAACTTTCCTCCCACAAGATTTGACAACTACTCTCCTCTCAACACTCCAAAGACCCAAGTGCTAATGAAAATTATGGAGCAACTATCAAGGCTGGAAAAGATGCGATCTCACCAAAGCAAGTGCTACCCCAATAAGTACTACCAGTATCATCATGACCATGATCACGATATTGAGAAATACATCCAGTTCTAAGATGAGATCGAGAAGCTAATCAAAAGAGGCCGATTGGATCGATTTCTTTGGCATTGGCCAAAAAGAAGGGAAGATCGCTCGAGAGCCCTGCCGCAATATGAACAACTTCGAAGGGATGAACCGCAAAGAGATCGGTCCCCACTTGGAATCATCAACATAATTACTGGAGGATATCGATAGAAAAAGTTTAGCGGATCAGCAGGATTGGTGAAGAAGCAGAGGACTGAGGAACCCATCACTTTTATTGAGAAAGATGCACAAGGAATTTAGTTTTTGCATAATGATGTGGTTGTAGTTACTCTAAATATTGCTTATTATGATATACATCATGTTCTAATTGATAATAGAAACTTTGCTGATATTTTATTTTTTTATGTTTTCTCTAAAATGTCTATACCTGATAATCGTATGCGATCAATAAATTTTCTATTAGTGGGATTCATCGGTGATGCTGTATCGATCGAGGAAATAATTATCTTACTAGTTGTGGCAGGTCAGTACCCAAAGCAGTCCAAAGCTCAGGTTGATTTTTTGGTAGTAAAGGCCCTCTCTGTTTGCAATGTGATTCTCGGTCGATCAGGGTTGAATGTACTTCGAGTAGTGGTATCAACTTATTATTTGAAGATAAAATTTCCAACAGCATATGGTATTGGAGAGATCATAGAAGATCAAGCCTTGGCACATCATTGCTACACAATTGCTCTGCAAGAAGGAAAGCAACCAAAGCCCTGTTCCATGGATGGACTTGATGCCTATGATGATCTGACTAAAGAGCAGAGGGAAACTATTGATGGCCTTATTGCAGTCTCATTAAATGATGGAATTGAAGATCACACTATTCAGATCGGCTCTAACCTAGAAGAAGAAGTCAGAAAGTAGCTCATCACCTTTCTATGGAGAAGTGTAGATTTCTTTGCCTTGGTCCATACAAATATGCCTGGGATTGATAATGAAGTAATGGAACATCGCCTAGGAGTTGATCACAAATGATAACCTATGAAGCAGAAGAAGCATAGCTTTGCATCCGAGTGGCAAAAGGTGATTATTGATGAGGTTGATAAGCTCCTCAAGGCTAAGTTCATCTAAAAGGTTTCTTATCCAGACTAGATTACCAATGTGGTTCTCATTAAGAAGGTGAATGGTAAGTAGAGGATGTGCATAGACTTCATAGATTTAAACAAAGTCTACCCAAAGGATAGTAATCCTGTCTTCGAAATTGATCAACTGGTGGATGCAACCTCGGGCCATGAACTCCTCATGGATGCCTTCTTCAGCTATAATTAAATCTGGATGGCACCAGAAGATGAGGAGAAAACTGCTTTTATTATAGATCATGATCTTTATTATTATAGGGTTATGCCTTTTAGACTCAAAAATATAGGTGCGACCTTCCAGCACCTGGTGAACAAGATCTTCAAGGAGCAGATCGGCCATAACATAAAAGTCTACATGGATGACATGCTTGTCAAAAACTAGTCTTCAAGAAACCATATTACTGACCTAAAAGAGACATTCAACACACTCCATAAGTACAAAATGAAGCAGAATCCAATCAAATACACTTTCGAAGTGACTTTGAAAAAGTTCCTAGGATTTATGATGTTGAGGCATGACATTGAGACAAATCCAAAAAAGATCCAAACTATCCAAGAGATGATTGCCCCTAAGATAGTAAAAGAGGTTCAATGCCTGATGGGAAAGATTGCAGCTTTGGATTGCTTCATTTTGAGGTCGGTAGAATGTTGCATGCCCTTCTTCCAAGTGCTCAAGCAGCCCAAAAACTTTTCCTGGATCCCTAAATGTCAGCAGGCATTTAAAAAATTAAAAAGCTACCTCAACTCGCCTCCTCTCTTTGCTAAGCCCAAACCTGATGAAGAGTTATTTCTGTACTCGGCGGTATCTCCCATGACCATTGGAGTAGTCCTAATCAGAAAGGAGGCAAAAATTAAAAAAGTCGATCTACTACATAAGCTGAGTTTTGAGGGATGTAGAAATAAGGTATACTAAATTGAAAAAGCTAATCTATGTTTTATTGATTATAGCTAGAAAGCTCCGACCTTATTTTTAGGAGCATACGGTCACACTCCTCATAGATTAGCCAGTAAAGACAGTCCTTCACCGAGCAGATACCTCTAGAAGAATAGCAAAGTGGGTAATTAAGCTCACTAAATTTAACATCAATTTCTAACCTTGGCCATCTATTAAAGCTCAAATACTAGCTGACTTTATAGTAGAATGCACTATCCCGGATGAAGCCAAACTTGAACAATGGGAGATCGTCATTTCTAGTTTGCAATTGATCCTCTAAAGAGAAAGCAGACCTCCTCAAGGATTTCTAGGCTTTGTATGTTGATGGTTCGTCCAATGCATCTAGAGCAGGCACATGTTTGATTCTTATCAATCTGTTTGAATTTCTTGCTACCAATAATAGAGTAGAATATGAAGCTCTGATTGTAGGATTAAGAATAGCAAAAGAATTAGGGGCGGATCATGTGAAGGTCTATAGTGATTCCCAGTTGGCGGTGGGACAAGTCAATAACAGCTATGAAGCTCGGGAGGAAAGTATTAAGAATAACTTGGATAAGGTGAGATGTCTAACCTTGTCCTTCAACAGTTTTGATATCCAGCAGATTCCTAGAGTAGAAAACTCAAGGACCGACATCTTATCTAAACTGGCTACTTTGGCCTCAAATGAATTGCCAAAGGAGGTTTTCTTTGAAGTTCTTTAGCATCCGAGTTTAGAAAAGTCCCAGACCATAATGCAAGTAGATCCTGAGCCTAGCTAGATTAATCCATTGATCCTTTATTTTAAAGATGACATTCTCTCCAGAGATCCAAAGGAAGCTCAAAAATTAAAGAATCAGACCTTCCATTACATTTTGTATGAGGATAAATTATATAAGAGATCATACTCTTTGCCGCTTCTCAAGTGCCTTCGACCATCTGAAGCTGATTATGTCCTAAGAGAAGTTCATGAAGGAATATGTGAAAATCATCTCAGAGCTAGGTTATTATCTTATGAACTGCTCCATCAAGGATACTAGTAGCCAATCATGCAGTAGGATGCAACTGACTATGTAAGAAAATGTGATCGATGCCAAAGAAATGCCATATTCAAAGACAACTGGCTTCCCAGCTTATATCCCTAAGTGTCCTATGGCCATTCACGCAATGGGGAATGAATATACTTGGACCATTTTTTATTGCATCTAGACAACAAAAATTTCTTTTGATGGCAGTGGACTACTTCACCAAGTGGGTTGAGGCCAAACCCTTAGCAAAAATCACAGAGGCCAAGGTGCAAGACTTTGTCTAAAAATCAATAGTGCAGATTTGGCCTACCTCGAACTTTAATCATAAATAATGGGCATCAATTTATAGGGGCAAAGTTTGCTAGGTTTTGTGAAGATTTGAATATCTTCTATCATTTCACGTCTATGGCCCATCCTTAAGCAAATGGTGAAGCTGAAGTGACCAATAAAACTTTACTGCAAGGAATAAAGGCCAGGCTTGAGTGAGAGAAAGGAACGTGGATTGATGAACTTTATCATGTGCTTTAGGCTTACAGAACTACTCAAAGATTGCCAACTGGAGAGACTCTATTTTTCCTAGCATTTGGGACTAAAGCAGTCATACTAGTTGAACTTGGACTTTCCTCGATGTGAGTTGAAGCCTTTGATGAATGAAATAATTTATAGAATCTTAGGATAAATCTTGATTTGTTGGAGAAAAAGTGGAAGAAGGCCCAAATTCGGATGGTAATTTACAAGCAGAAGGTGGTAAGGTATTGTAACTCTAGAGTTCAAGATAAAACCTTTAAAATTGAAGATCTGGTGCTGCGACGAAAAGACATTTCACAGCCATAAAATCAAGGCAAGCTTGCTCCAAACTAGAAAGACCCTTATGAGGTCGTAGAAATCATCCGATCAAAAACTTACTATCTGAAGGAACTTGGAGGGGCAACACTCCCGTAATCCTGAAACTCGGAGAATTTATGAATGTATTATCAATGACCTCACTTCAATAAATTTTTTTTATTTTAACATTCTTATTTTTGGTGTAAATCGAATGATGGTAGAAAATTATTCAATCAAACTTCATTCTTAAATGAAGTAGAAGGCCTCTGATTCTTAAACAAGAGGTTAACCTCATCTTAATGAGGGTGAAGATCTCTAGTTCTTAAATATGAGGTTAACCTCATCTTAACGAGGGTGAAGACCTTCGGTTCTTAAATAGGATGTAATAGAAAGAGACTCTCTAAATGATCCTTTTGCATCCCGGCAATCTTGTTAGAAATAGGAGGTGAACCTCATCCTAACAAGGACAATAGCCAACCACATCAGGAACAGAAGGTGAATCTCATCCTGATGTGGATGAAGACCCTTATGAGGGACTGAAGGCCTCCAGTTCTTAAATAGGAGGTAACGAGGAGAGGCCCTATCAATGGTCCTTTTGTATCCTAAAAATCTTGTTAGGAATAGGAGATGAATCTCATCCTAATAAGGTTAATAGCCAATCACGTCAGGAACAGAAGGTGAACTTCATCCTGATGTGTTTGAAGATCCTTACAAGGGACTGAAGGCCTCTGATTCTTAATCAGGAGATAATAGGAAGAGGCCCTCTCAACGATCTTTTTGTGTCCCGATAATCTTGCTAGAAATAGAAGGTAAATCTCATCCTAATAAGGATAATAGCCAACCACATCAGGAACAGGAGGTGGACCTCATCCTTACGTGGATGAAGACCCTTACGAGGGATGTGAAGATCTTCAACTATTGACCAGATGTCAGCTGCATAGACCCTTACAAAGAATATGAAAACTCCCAATCCTTAAATAGGGAGGAAAGTTAATTCCTAAAGTCTAGAAGACCCTTGTTTATAAATAAGGAGGACACACTTATGAAACATCATGTCGAGATCATCGTTCAAAAGCAACATCAACATCAGACACGGCATGAGAGCTAGGAGTTTCATGAATATTAAATCCAAAACAAGACACAAAGATGGTCAAAAGAGAAATGATTTCATTGATATCAAAGCTCAGTACAAGAAGTCTCTCAGACCAAATACAAAAAAAAGAGAGAATAAGATGAAGTCCTATTTGGACTTCGGACTATCCACCCCAACCATTATGAGGGAATGCTTCAGATCATTAACCTTATCTTCAAGCTCTTTCCTCATTGCTATACTTTCGTCGAGCAACTTCCAAACCCTTCTTATATTGTTTTCAACCTCCCTCGGTCTTTTCCATAGAACTTTGGATTCGGTCTCAGCATCCTTCCCCACATTCTCATTATAAGCTATTTGAATCTTAAGTTGAAGGAGTTTGGCTTTGCTCTTTTCATACATCCCTGAAAGATCCCCCAAGGTTCTCTTCTCATATGTGACTTCCTCTAGATACCTACTTCAGCCGGCCTGGGCCTTGTTAGTTAGTTATTTTTAAAGCTGCATCATCTCGGCATTTGCCATTTTGAGCTTCTTCTTGAGATCTTCTAGACTATCTATTACATAGAATAATAAAAGCTAGTCTAGACATGCATGTCATATATCGCATATATGATTATTTAATAAATTAATCTAATACATGCATGTTTAAGATCTAATATATTAGATATAACATATGAAAAATAAAATTTAAAAATGATCATATCATATAAAATTTTATTCTAGATAATTCATAGAACAATTCTATAAACTTAGTCTAGACATGCATAAAACATGTCTCATATATTATTTAAAATTTTAATCTTTTGATTTTAGATTTGATCATATCTAATATGACATCTAAAATCATTCATATCAGATCATAAAAAAAAATTATAATCAGATTTAAAGTAGATCTGAAGAACTGCAAATACAGCTCTGATACCATTTGAAGAAAAACCTAGTTTTCCACTACAGGATCGATCTGATCTGATCTGATTTGTAGTAAAAATTTTTAAAATTTTTCTATAAATTTTGATCAAATTTGAGAGTTTTTAGATCTGATCCTTATAGTTTAATATTAAAAATAAAAATAAAAATTAAATCTAGAACAAGATTTGTTATCTATTCAGGATAACTATTACCCTGACGATGATCTACCATAATCCGAGATTCTGGATCTAGCCATACAAGTGCCTGGCCTCTACTAGAGTTCAGTTAGGTTGGTTCTGGATGTCTTCTCTTTTTAAATCTATTCTCCAAAGATTAGATCTGTATTAGATCTATAGAGCCTTCAAAATAAAATTGAAGGCAGCACGCTCGTCTCACGAACACCATCATCTCTTTGCCTGAATCATTGTGCCATAAGCCTTGGATCTTCTTTGATATTTGTACCCAACCTATTGGGTGTGGAGAAGTGGAAGAGGAGTAGGAGATGAGGGCATGGAATAGAGAGGGGGTGGCAGCACTTTGGCATGGAGATGAGGAGTTGAGAAATCCTAGGGTGCAGGGTTTCTTATAGAGAACCTTATGCCACCTTAGAGACCCATTCAATCAAGCAATCAAATTGCTTGATTACTTAGGACTCTAGGCCTGATATCCTATGCCAAATACTAGGTCCCTTCCTAGATTTATTGCCCAAAATATCTCAAAAATGCCGCATAAAAAATTCAAGGGAAGAAGGGTGGCGCAAGCAACCAATCTCCTAGAGACTTTGATCTCATCAAGTCTCTTTGACCTAGTCAAATCTAATTTGACTGGTCAAATCCTTAATCCACATGAGGTGCATGCCTAGAGGGACGTGCACCCTCTCCTCTCTCATGAAATCACCTTGGGGCATGTGCCTCTAGAAATTCTCTAGGGGGCGCATGCTCGTTGCCCCTTTCTTTCCTACATCTGGGTCAACCTTTGACCCTTATCCTAAAAGATCAAGAATTTGGCAGGTCTTGTGCTATTCGCATATGATGAATTAGGACAATACCTTTCTAATCTGGATAAGCTCCAGTCAGATCAGGACAAATCCTTATAGGATTCCAAGATGAGCCAAATCTAATTTGACTCAGTTGAGATGAACCAAAAAGATTATGGAAGGAGAAAGTTAGGCTCCATCATGTGCTAGCATGATTTTCTTGAACCTGATTGGATCTAATCCAAATTAATCAAACTAGATTAGCTCAATTGATGACATTCAGATCCAAATCCTTATTTGTATGACTTAGTTAGGTTCAGTTCTATATGATAATGAGATATATCGTGATCTCTATTATCGACATCATCGAAATATCTTTTGATGGATTAGAACTTTTCTGATTCATCCAATTAGAATGATCGATTATCAAGATTATTCTAATTGCTCCCAAAATCCACTAGTGACCCCTAGCAGTATATGGTGGCAATCCATCAAAATTGAATGAGAACCTTATTAGATATATGTGCCCTAGAAGCCAGAATTGGCGACACTTGTAATACACTTCTAGGGGCAAAATTGTAATTTTGACTATAATTAATGAAATGGGTTATTTTCTATCACACATGTGTATTTAGTGTCTGTGATACATCCTTTGAGTTAATGGTAATGATAATTCATATTTTCAAGAGTTGAAAATTTAAGACATGAATAATCATTATTAACTCATAAACAGCTCCCGACCATAGGATCATCACGAGGATGGTGATTGATCCGAAAGGTTGGTGTACGATCGCTTCTCTTTAGTAGATGAGTCTTGAGTCTACGGTGTGGAGACACCGGAGCGAGAGTACAGGTACTCGTTAGAGAATGAGGGCACTGAGCGTGACCACCTCGAGTAGTCATTAGGAAGTCTACCTTCTCGTCAATGACTGACTCGATGCTGCAGTAGTGTGTCTGGTTCTTTGACCTGAGATGCATCGGCAGTTCACCTTGAGGGTGTTATAGTTTGACTACACCATTACTCGGTCTCCTAGCCATATGGAACCCTGAGGTGTATGTTGGCTATAGCATGTTCATTGTAGGAACTGGATTGCATCAAGATGGGATCTATCTACCTCGGTGGTAGAGGAGTAGCCCTATGATGATCATGAGAATCAAGTCCAGAAATCCATGGCCATGGTAGAGTGAAATAATAGAAAGAGTTTCTATTTAGATTTTCACATTGGACTCGAATCGAATGATTACATCATATGACAGAGACTAGGGTTTGACGAGTTCACCTTAACCCTAATCTGATCGGGGCTCAAGATAGAAGAACTTAATCACACAGGTAGCTGCACCAAGAGGTTCGCATTCAGCTCTGATGGGTTGCCACCATATACTGCTAGGTGTCACTGGTGGATTTTGGGAGCAATTAGAATGATTTAGATGATCGATCATTCTAGCTGTTCGAATCAGAAGAGTTCTGATCCATCGAAAGGAGTTTCGATGATGTCTATGATAGAGATCATGACATATCCCATTACCATACAGAACTGAACCTAACTGGGTCACACAAACAAGGGTTTGAATCTGGTGATCATCAATTGAACTGATCTAGTTCAATTGATCTGAATGAGATTCAATTAGGTTCAAGGAAATCGTGCTAGCACTCGATTGAACCTAACGTTCTTCTTTTACTATCATAAATAAGTTGTCCTGACTGAGCCAAAGGAGTTTGTGCTCAATCAGAGGCCTTCATATGGTCTGACTGGAGGTTGTCCAAGTCAGAAATAGGTTGTCTTATTTGTAAGACATTACCTGCCATTTTTGGTCACCTGCCATTTCTTGTTCTTTGACTTTGGTCAAAAGTCTACCTTTGACTGGTCAAACATTGACCATTCACCCTTTGACTTTTGACCACATGTCATGCACCTATTGGAGAGCTGGTGGGGGCTTGTCCCCCTGCCAGAACCTGGCAAGGAGAAGGGCGCACGCCAAGGGTGGCGTGAGCCCAAGTAGGAGGCGCCTAGGAGTCCTTGTTGGACAAGGACTCCACCTCCCTTTAGGATTCCAATCAGAGTTCTACTAAGAATCCAGTTTGACTGGTCTTAGGCGCCCTCTAAGGAGGAATCCAGGGGTCTCTTTTTCAACCAATCAGATTTAGATCTGATTTCACAAAGGGTTGTGATTGGTTGAGAGGAAGAGGAGTTGGATCACAAGAGGTCTATAAATAAGACCCTGCGCCCAACCCTAATCCTAAGTGAATTCAATAGAGATTTCCCACGCCCCAAGGCTGCCTCTCCCCTCCTTCTCCATGCCATAGTCTCTTCTCCCCTTGCTCTCCACGTCCAAAAGTGTTTTGGATTTTAGTTTGGTGCGATTCAGATCAAGGAAAGGCGATCAAAAGCAAGAAGGCTGCGCTGCTGCAAAAGGACGACTGCAGATCTTCAAAAGAGTTTTGAAGATCCTCCAGATCAGATCCAGATCTGATTTTTGGAGGTGTGATAGAGAAGAAGAGGTTCTCCAGATCCAACCCGAGTGGATACCGGTAGAGGCCAGGCGCTTGCGTGGCTAAGATCCAGAACCTTCCGCTGCAATCAGGATCATCTACAGGGTAATAGGATTACCCAAATCAGGTAAATTGAAATTTGATTTAATTTATCTTATTTTATTTTATTTATTAAAATAATAAGAATTAGATCTTGAAACATATCAAGATCTGATTGAAGATCAAGAGAAAATTTTTGAAATATATCTCTTGATCTAATCAGATCTGGACGAACCTGGACCGGGAAATCAGGATTTCCCTTCAACTGGTATCAGAGCCATGGTTCTAAAATTGTTTAGATCTGATTTTAATTTTATTTTAATTAGAAAATAAAGTGATTTCAGATGTCACATGAGATGTGATCAGATCTGAAATCAGAAAAATTAAAATTAAATGATTTGGATCTAAGAACATGAAGATATGCATGACTAGTTCTAGAATAGAATAGTTCTATAGAATAGTTTTGCATGTCTTTGATTTAATCTGATTAAATCATATTTTAGATCTTCTTATTTACTATTTTCTGATATTATAAGTGTTATAATAACATCTGATAAACAGCAAATAAAAATTATTTAATTTTAAATATCATATGAGATATGATAGATGCATGACTAGACTAGTTGTAGAATAGTTCTACATAATTGTCTAGATTAGAATTTATTTTGATTAGATCAATTTAAATCTAATTTTTTAGATTATTATGTGATAATTTAGATCTGAAAACATGCATGATTTGATACATGAGATGTATGCAAAATATGCCTTGATTAGATCTAAATTTGTATATGAGATATATGATATAGATCTATAACTGTTTTGTAGATTTACATGTTCCTGATTAAGGCGTTCCTCTTGGCCGTCCGGTCATAAGAACGAAGAAGGGTTTAAAGGCCCTCTCTTCCCATTCGATGGGGTGTTCTTATGACGTGTAGGGGTGCTGCGTGTTCGTCCTTAATCAGAAACCCAAAACTTACTTTCTGCAAAACCCTAGATCCTGAAACCCTAGGATTTATTGTGCATATTTTGTTTATGAACCCAACTTAATTAAGAATTAAGTTTATGGAATATTAATTAGGTCTAAAATTGAGAATTTCAGATCTAAGACATATTCATAATACTGGGTTCGGGCTTGGGTAGCTCAATTAGGTCTAAGCGGTTGATCAAACCGAATCAAGAGTTGGTTAGATGGGATCAACAATGCTTAAATTGACCAGCCTAATAGGATTAAGTCTGGGTCAAGATCGAGTCACGATCAAGCAAGACCTAATTAGGCTCAGAGGTTAGAGTCTGGATTGTAGGCTAACCCAATTGGTTCTGACTCAACAATTTGGTGTCTAAGGTAAGTTTGGCACAGACGACCGACTGGTTTTTAATTGGAAGCTACTCGACCTGAATGCGTTCTTGTGCGAGTTAACGGCATATTCCTTCCACCGGTCTCACTTACCTGGCCATATCTGTTGACACAGTTCTGATCTGAGGTGGTCAATAATCCGAGCTGAACCCATGCCACTAGGTTAGTCATAATTGTTATGACTAAGCCAAGTCTAGTTTAATGAGACCTGAATCAATTCTCCCTAAGAAAAGATTAAGTCCGAGGTCTTCCACCATTGTAGACGTGCGGGCCCTTCCCGGGGTTGATTGTTCTCGGCTGGATACAGTGGCTCAGTTGCACCGGGAAGACGCAACCATGTCTATTAGGCATTGGATGCTATGGGCTGGAGGATGAGTTGGGCTCAATATTTCGGATACGGTGAGAGACCCAATTAGGAACCCAGTCTATGCAAATGGTGGGTCTGACTTAACTAAGGAGTGGATCAATATTCCGGATATGGTGAGATTCATGAATTAGAGACCAAGTTTGGGTGCACCATGATTAGAGAATCATTGAACAAGAGTTGTTCACTCATTGGCTAACCCATCACCAATAACTGTTAGGTGAGGTGATGAGTCAGTTGGTGAGACCGCACCACCCACTAGAAATCATCAATCGCGAGATTTTCGCATCTCTACAGAGGGAGTGTAGGGATCCGAGAAAATAGTGGGAGCTAATTTGTTTAAAAATAAAATCCCTAAACAAATTGGTCAAGTCAAAATTACAGTATCTAACTAGAATCTTTGACTCTCTACAGGAAAATGTCTGCGTCCAACCCACTGGCACGTATCCTAGACACACATAGACTGACTGGACCCAATTATAAAGATTGGCTCAGGAACTACAAAATTGTTTTGGGTTCAGAGAAGTTAACACATGTTTTGGACCAGGACCCTCCCACCTTACCAGCTCGTCCATCCACTGAACAGAGAGCGTCTCTGGAAAAATGGATTGACGAAGACAATAAGGCCAGATACTACATGTTGGGCTCGATGTCTGATGAGCTCCAGCGCCAACATGAAGATATCGGGACTGCTCGCCAAATGTTGGCTCACCTGCAGGAGATGTTTGGTGAACAGAGTCGCGCAGCCAAATATCAAGTCACGAAATGACTTTTTAAGGCTAAGATGCGTGATGGGCAGTCAGTCCAAGATCACTGTCTGACAATGATCAAGGACATGGAAGAGCTTGAGAAGCTCGGTGTGAAGTTGGACTTGGATTTGCAGAACGATATTATTCTGCAATCCTTGACTGATGCATATGGGCAATTCATCATGAATTACCACATGCATAAACTTCAGAATTCCTTGGCCGAGTTGATGAATATGCTGGTTACCGCTGAGCTTTCTATGAAAGGTTCTAAAGGCTCAGTTCTTGCTATGGAACGGACTTCTTCCAAAAGAAAGTCTTATGGAAAGAAAAAGAAGTCTGTGAAAAAGCAAAAGGTAGAAGGATCAAAGAAGAAGAAGGCAGAACCGAAGAAGAAGGTCGATGGCAAAGGAAAGTGTTTCCATTGCAACAGCGACGGCCATTGGAAGCGGAACTGCCCTACTTACCTGGCCACCCTGAAGAACAAGAAGGAAGGTCCTTCTGGAGGTATGCTCGTTATTGAGTCTAACCTTACGGTTTCTTCTGCATCCAGTTGGGTGCTTGACTCTGGTTCTAGTGCTCATCTGTGCACTTCTATGCAGGGTCTTGAGGATAGCAGGAGGCTGAG
>QRFJ01000376.1:179585-216564 GCA_006176705.1 Cocos nucifera
TAGATTTTCACATTGGACTCGAATCGAATGATTACATCATATGACAGAGACTAGGGTTTGACGAGTTCACCTTAACCCTAATCTGATCGGGGCTCAAGATAGAAGAACTGAATCACACAGGTAGCTGCACCAAGAGGTTCGCATTCAGCTCTGATGGGTTGCCACCATATACTGCTAGGTGTCACTGGTGGATTTTGGGAGCAATTAGAATGATTTAGATGATCGATCATTCTAGCTGTTCGAATCAGAAGAGTTCTGATCCATCGAAAGGAGTTTCGATGATGTCTATGATAGAGATCATGACATATCCCATTACCATACAGAACTGAACCTAACTGGGTCACACAAACAAGGGTTTGAATCTGGTGATCATCAATTGAACTGATCTAGTTCAATTGATCTGAATGAGATTCAATTAGGTTCAAGGAAATCGTGCTAGCACTCGATTGAACCTAACGTTCTTCTTTTACTATCATAAATAAGTTGTCCTGACTGAGCCAAAGGAGTTTGTGCTCAATCAGAGGCCTTCATATGGTCTGACTGGAGGTTGTCCAAGTCAGAATAGGTTGTCTTATTTGTAAGACATTACCTGCCATTTTTGGTCACCTGCCATTTCTTGTTCTTTGACTTTGGTCAAAAGTCTACCTTTGACTGGTCAAACGTTGACCATTCACCCTTTGACTTTTGACCACATGTCATGCACCTATTGGAGAGCTGGTGGGGGCTTGTCCCCCTGCCAGAACCTGGCAAGGAGAAGGGCGCACGCCAAGGGTGGCGTGAGCCCAAGTAGGAGGCGCCTAGGAGTCCTTGTTGGACAAGGACTCCACCTCCCTTTAGGATTCCAATCAGAGTTCTACTAAGAATCCAGTTTGACTGGTCTTAGGCGCCCTCTAAGGAGGAATCCAGGGGTCTCTATTCCAACCAATCAGATTTAGATCTGATTTCACAAAGGGTTGTGATTGGTTGAGAGGAAGAGGAGTTGGATCACAAGCTTAGGTCTATAAATAAGACCCTGCGCCCAACCCTAATCCTAAGTGAAAGTGAATTCAATAGAGATTTCCCACGCCCCAAGGCTGCCTCTCCCCTCCTTCTCCACGCCATACTCTCTTCTCCCCTTGCTCTCCACGTCCAAAAGTGTTTTGGACTTAGTTTGGTGCGATTCAGATCAAGGAAAGGCGATCAAAAGCAAGAAGGCTGCGCTGCTGCAAAAGGACGACTGCAGATCTTCAAAAGAGTTTTGAAGATCCTCCAGATCAGATCCAGATCTGATTTTTGGAGGTGTGATAGAGAAGAAGAGGATCTCCAGATCCAACCCGAGTGGATACCGGTAGAGGCCAGGCGCTTGCGTGGCTAAGATCCAGAACCTTCCGCTGCAATCAGGATCATCTACAGGGTAATAGGATTACCCAAATCAGGTAAATTGAAATTTGATTTAATTTATCTTATTTTATTTTATTTATTAAAATAATAAGAATCAGATCTGAAACATATCAAGATCTGATTGAAGATCAAGAGAAAATTTTTGAAATATATCTCTTGATCTAATCAGATCTGGACGAACCTGGACCGGGAAATCAGGATTTCCCTTCAACTGGTATCAGAGCCATGGTTCTAAAATTGTTTAGATCTGATTTTAATTTTATTTTAATTAAAAATAATGTGATTTCAGATGTCACATGAGATGTGATCAGATCTGAAATCAGAAAAATTAAAATTAAATGATTTGGATCTAAGAACATGAAGATATGCATGACTAGTTCTAGAATAGAATAGTTCTATAGAATAGTTTTGCATGTCTTTGATTTAATCTGATTAAATCATATTTTAGATCTTCTTATTTACTATTTTCTGATATTATAAGTGTTATAATAACATCTGATAAACAGCAAATAAAAATTATTTAATTTTAAATATCATATGAGATATGATAGATGCATGACTAGACTAGTTGTAGAATAGTTCTACATAATTGTCTAGATTAGAATTTATTTTGATTAGATCAATTTAAATCTAATTTTTTAGATTATTATGTGATAATTTAGATCTGAAAACATGCATGATTTGATACATGAGATGTATGCAAAATATGCCTTGATTAGATCTAAATTTGTATATGAGATATATGATATAGATCTATAACTGTTTTGTAGATTTACATGTTCCTGATTAAGGCGTTCCTCTTGGCCGTCCGGTCATAAGAACGAAGAAGGGTTTAAAGGCCCTCTCTTCCCATTCGATGGGGTGTTCTTATGACGTGTAGGGGTGCTGCGTGTTCGTCCTTAATCAGAAACCCAAAACTTACTTTCTGCAAAACCCTAGATCCTGAAACCCTAGGATTTATTGTGCATATTTTGTTTATGAACCCAACTTAATTAAGAATTAAGTTTATGGAATATTAATTAGGTCTAAAATTGAGAATTTCAGATCTAAGACATATTCATAATACTGGGTTCGGGCTTGGGTAGCTCAATTAGGTCTAAGCGGTTGATCAAACCGAATCAAGAGTTGGTTAGATGGGATCAACAATGCTTAAATTGACCAGCCTAATAGGATTAAGTCTGGGTCAAGATCGAGTCACGATCAAGCAAGACCTAATTAGGCTCAGAGGTTAGAGTCTGGATTGTAGGCTAACCCAATTGGTTCTGACTCAACAATTTGGTGTCTAAGGTAAGTTTGGCACAGACGACCGACTGGTTTTTAATTGGAAGCTACTCGACCTGAATGCGTTCTTGTGCGAGTTAACGGCATATTCCTTCCACCGGTCTCACTTACCTGGCCATATCTGTTGACACAGTTCTGATCTGAGGTGGTCAATAATCCGAGCTGACCCATGCCACTAGGTTAGTCATAATTGTTATGACTAAGCCAAGTCTAGTTTAATGAGACCTGAATCAATTCTCCCTAAGAAAAGATTAAGTCCGAGGTCTTCCACCATTGTAGACGTGCGGGCCCTTCCCGGGGTTGATTGTTCTCGGCTGGATACAGTGGCTCAGTTGCACCGGGAAGACGCAACCATGTCTATTAGGCATTGGATGCTATGGGCTGGAGGATGAGTTGGGCTCAATATTCCGGATACGGTGAGAGACCCAATTAGGAACCCAGTCTATGCAAATGGTGGGTCTGACTTAACTAAGGAGTGGATCAATATTCCGGATACGGTGAGATTCATGAATTAGAGACCAAGTTTGGGTGCACCATGATTAGAGAATCATTGAACAAGAGTTGTTCACTCATTGGCTAACCCATCACCAATAACTGTTAGGTGAGGTGATGAGTCAGTTGGTGAGACCGCACCACCCACTAGAAATCATCAATCGCGGAGATTTTCGCATCTCTACAGAGGGAGTGTAGGGATCCGAGAAAATAGTGGGAGCTAATTTGTTTAAAAATAAAATCCCTAAACAAATTGGTCAAGTCAAAATTACAGTATCTAACTAGAATCTTTGACTCTCTACAGGAAAATGTCTGCGTCCAACCCACTGGCACGTATCCTAGACACACATAGACTGACTGGACCCAATTATAAAGATTGGCTCAGGAACTACAAAATTGTTTTGGGTTCAGAGAAGTTAACACATGTTTTGGACCAGGACCCTCCCACCTTACCAGCTCGTCCATCCACTGAACAGAGAGCGTCTCTGGAAAAATGGATTGACGAAGACAATAAGGCCAGATACTACATGTTGGGCTCGATGTCTGATGAGCTCCAGCGCCAACATGAAGATATCGGGACTGCTCGCCAAATGTTGGCTCACCTGCAGGAGATGTTTGGTGAACAGAGTCGCGCAGCCAAATATCAAGTCACGAAATGACTTTTTAAGGCTAAGATGCGTGATGGGCAGTCAGTCCAAGATCACTGTCTGACAATGATCAAGGACATGGAAGAGCTTGAGAAGCTCGGTGTGAAGTTGGACTTGGACTTGCAGAACGATATTATTCTGCAATCCTTGACTGATGCATATGGGCAATTCATCATGAATTACCACATGCATAAACTTCAAAATTCCTTGGCCGAGTTGATGAATATGCTGGTTACCGCTGAGCTTTCTATGAAAGGTTCTAAAGGCTCAGTTCTTGCTATGGAACGGACTTCTTCCAAAAGAAAGTCTTATGGAAAGAAAAAGAAGTCTGTGAAAAAGCAAAAGGTAGAAGGATCAAAGAAGAAGAAGGCAGAACCGAAGAAGAAGGTCGATGGCAAAGGAAAGTGTTTCCATTGCAACAGCGACGGCCATTGGAAGCGGAACTGCCCTACTTACCTGGCCACCCTAAAGAACAAGAAGGAAGGTCCTTCTGGAGGTATGCTCGTTATTGAGTCTAACCTTACGGTTTCTTCTGCATCCAGTTGGGTGCTTGACTCTGGTTCTAGTGCTCATCTGTGCACTTCTATGCAGGGTCTTGAGGATAGCAGGAGGCTGAGGGATGGAGACATGATCCTACGCGTCGGTAATGGAGCAAGAGTTGCTGCAGTAGCCGTGGGAACATACCCTCTGCGATTACCATCTGGTTTAGACTTAGTTTTAAAAGACTGTTATTATGTGCCTGCAGCTAGCAGGAATTTGATTTCTGTTTCATGCTTAGCACAAGAAGGTTATGTGATCACCTTCTTTAAGGACCATTGTAACATTCTTTATGAAAGAAATAAAATTGCAAATGGTTTCCTTGTTAATGGTCTTTATCAGTTGCATATTGATGTACCTGTTTTAACTATCGAGCAAAACGTGAATGCCAAACGACCTAGGGATAGTCCAAACGACAGATATCTATGGCACCTGAGATTAGGTCATATAGCAGAAGATAGGATTAACAAATTGGAGAAAAATGGGCTATTGAGTCCATTGACTTTTGAGTCATATCCAACTTGTGAATCTTGTCTTCAAGGCAAAATGACTAAACTCCCTTTTGTTGGACATGGGGAGAGGGCCACAGATCTCCTTGCCCTAGTACATACTGATGTGTGCGGCCCATTCGATGTGCCGGCTAGAGGCAATTTTGTCTACTTCATTACCTTTACCGATGATCTGTCTAGGTATGGGTATGTGTATCTTATGAGACATAAGTCTGAAGCCTTTTGAAAAGTTCAAAGAATTCAGACATGAAGTAGAAAAACAAACTGGAAAACCCATTAAGGTTCTTCGATCAGATCGAGGAGGTGAATACCTTAGCCGGGAATTCCTAGACTATCTTAAGGAAAATGGCATAGTCTCTCAATGGACTCCACCAGGAACACCTCAACTCAACGGGGTTTCAGAACGGAGAAATCGGACTCTATTGGATATGGTTCGATCCATGATGAGCTTCACAGACCTCCCAGATTTTCTTTGGGGACATTCATTATTAACTTCAATCTATTTACTGAATAGGGTTCCCTCTAAAACCGTTCCTACCACACCGTATGAGATATGGCACGGTAAGAAACCAAGTCTGAGTCATCTCAGAATTTGGGGTTGTCCGGCTCATGTCAAAAGACAACAAGCGGACAAGTTAGAGTTTAGGTCCTTTAGAGCTCGATTCATAGGATATCCTAAAGAGTCATTAGGATACTATTTCTACATTCCAGAAGACCACAATGTGATTGTGAGTCGACATGCCATATTTCTTGAAAAATAGTTTATTCAAGATAGTGGCATTGGAAAGCAGATTAAGCTTGATGAGAAAGTCTCACAAGCAGAACGAGCTAAGGACCAAGTGGAACCAAATCAGGTTGAGCCAATAAGAACACTACCTCCTCCACCTCGTAGATCGGAAAGAGTTTCCCGTCCCCCTGAAAGATACTTAGGTATTATTTCAGAGGACGTAGAGGAAATGTTCCTCATAGGTAATGGTGCTCATGGTGATGATCCCAAAACCTACAACGAGGCGATATCAGATATCGACTCCGAGAAATGGCTTGAGGCAATGAAGTCAGAGAATTGACTCGATGCACTCAAACCAAGTCTGGACCTTGGTAGATCCACCAGAAGGTATAGTACCTATTGGGTGTAAATGGATCTTCAAGAGAAAGATTGGTGCAGATGGGAATGTGGAGACATTCAAGGCTAGACTGGTGGCAAAAGGTTATAGTCAACGTGAAGGCATTGACTATCAGGATACCTTTTCCCCGGTAGCTATGCTAAAATCCATCCGCACATTGCTTGCTGTTGCAGCCTATTTCGATTATGAAATATGGCAAATGGACGTGAAAACGGCATTCCTAAATGGATATCTTGAGGAAGATATCTATATGGAACAGCCGCTAGGTTTCACATCCAGTGATACTGATCACAAGGTTTGCAAGCTGCAAAGGTCCATATATGGACTTAAGCAAGCATCTCGGAGCTGGAACACTCGTTTCAATGATGTGATCAAAAAGTTTGGTTTCATCAAAAATGAAGAGGAACCATGTGTTTTCAAAAGGGTCAGTGGGAGCGCTGTTGTCTTCCTCGTATTGTACGTGGATGACATCCTCCTTATTGGGAATGATATTCCCATGTTGACATCAGTCAAGATGTGGTTGTCCAAGGAATTCTCCATGAAAGACCTAGGTGAAGCATCCTTTATTCTAGGAATTAAGGTCTATAGGGATAGACCGAATAGGATGCTAGGACTTTCACAGAAGATGTACATAGAGGAAGTACTAAAGAGGTTTAGTATGGAAAACTCTAAGAGGGGATTAATACCCTTCAGACATGGTATTCATCTTTCCAAGAAGATGTGCCCCAGCACACCTGAGGAAATAGAACGCATGAGCAAGATCCCTTATGCTTCTGCAATAGGGAGCCTCATGTATGCCATGCTATGTACACGACCTGATATAGCCCATGCTGTGAGTGTCACAAGCAGATATCAGTCAAATCCAGGTGAAGAACACTGGACTTCTGTGAAATGTATCCTTAAGTACTTGAGAAGAACTAAGGATATGATGTTGGTCTTTGGTAATGGAGAACTCCAAGTTCCAGGGATACACAGACTCGGACTTCATGTCCGATATAGATGATCGAAAGTCGACATCTGGCAGACTGTTTGTGCTGGAAGAGTTCCAAGCAAACGGTGATACCATCTCATCCGCGATTACCTTGAGAAAGGTTACGTTGAGGTCAAGAGAGTCAACTCCACAGATAATGTGGCAGACCCACTTACAAAGCCGTTGGGCCAGCAGAAGATCGAAGCCCACCTTGAGAAGATGGGACTTAGACTTGTAGCCAATTGGCTTTAGGACAAGTGGGAGATTGTTAGATATATGTGCCCTAGAAGCCAGAATTGGCTGACACTTGTAATACACTTCTAGGGGCAAAATTATAATTTTGACTATAATTAATGAAAATGGGTTATTTTCTATCACACATGTGTATTTAGTGTCTGTGATACATCCTTTGAGTTAATGGTAATGATAATTCATATTTTCAAGAGTTGAAAATTTAAGACATGAATAATCATTATTAACTCATAAACAGCTCCCGACCATAGGATCATCACGAGGATGGTGATTGATCCGGAAGGTTGGTGTACGATCGCTTCTCTTTAGTAGATGAGTCTTGAGTCTACGGTGTGGAGACACCGGAGCGAGAGTACAGGTACTCGTTAGAGAACGAGGGCACTGAGCGTGACCACCTCGAGTAGTCATTAGGGAAGTCTACCTTCTCGTCAATGACTGACTCGATGCTGCAGTAGTGTGTCTGGTTCTTTGACCTGAGATGCATCGGCAGTTCACCTTGAGGGTGTTATAGTTTGACTACACCATTACTCGGTCTCCTAGCCATATGGAACCCTGAGGTGTATGTTGGCTATAGCATGTTCATTGTAGGAACTGGATTGCATCAAGATGGGAATCTATCTACCTCGGTGGTAGAGGAGTAGCCCTATGATGATCATGAGAATCAAGTCCAGAAATCCCATGGCCATGGTAGAGTGAAATAATAGAAAGAGTTTCTATTTAGATTTTCACATTGGACTCGAATCGAATGATTACATCATATGACAGAGACTAGGGTTTGACGAGTTCACCTTAACCCTAATCTGATCGGGGCTCAAGATAGAAGAACTTAATCACACAGGTAGCTGCACCAAGAGGTTCGCATTCAGCTCTGATGGGTTGCCACCATATACTGCTAGGTGTCACTGGTGGATTTTGGGAGCAATTAGAATGATTTAGATGATCGATCATTCTAGCTGTTCGAATCAGAAGAGTTCTGATCCATCGAAAGGAGTTTCGATGATGTCTATGATAGAGATCATGACATATCCCATTACCATACAGAACTGAACCTAACTGGGTCACACAAACAAGGGTTTGAATCTGGTGATCATCAATTGAACTGATCTAGTTCAATTGATCTGAATGAGATTCAATTAGGTTCAAGGAAATCGTGCTAGCACTCGATTGAACCTAACGTTCTTCTTTTACTATCATAAATAAGTTGTCCTGACTGAGCCAAAGGAGTTTGTGCTCAATCAGAGGCCTTCATATGGTCTGACTGGAGGTTGTCCAAGTCAGAATAGGTTGTCTTATTTGTAAGACATTACCTGCCATTTTTGGTCACCTGCCATTTCTTGTTCTTTGACTTTGGTCAAAAGTCTACCTTTGACTGGTCAAACGTTGACCATTCACCCTTTGACTTTTGACCACATGTCATGCACCTATTGGAGAGCTGGTGGGGGCTTGTCCCCCTGCCAGAACCTGGCAAGGAGAAGGGCGCACGCCAAGGGTGGCGTGAGCCCAAGTAGGAGGCGCCTAGGAGTCCTTGTTGGACAAGGACTCCACCTCCCTTTTGGATTCCAATCAGAGTTCTACTAAGAATCCAGTTTGACTGGTCTTAGGCACCCTCTAAGGAGGAATCCAGGGGTCTCTATTCCAACCAATCAGATTTAGATCTGATTTCACAAAGGGTTGTGATTGGTTGAGAGGAAGAGGAGTTGGATCACAAGAGGTCTATAAATAAGACCCTGCGCCCAACCCTAATTCCAAGTAAAAAGTGAATTCAATAGAGATTTCCCACGCCCCAAGGCTGCCTCTCCCCTCCTTCTCCACGCCATAGTCTCTTCTCCCCTTGCTCTCCACGTCCAAAAGTGTTTTGGACTTTAGTTTGGTGCGATTCAGATCAAGGAAAGGCGATCAAAAGCAAGAAGGCTGCGCTGCTGCAAAAGGACGACTGCAGATCTTCAAAAGAGTTTTGAAGATCCTCCAGATCAGATCCAGATCTGATTTTTGGAGGTGTGATAGAAAAGAAGAGGTTCTCTAGATCCAACTTGAGTGGATACCGGTAGAGGCCAGGCGCTTGCGTGGCTAAGATCCAGAACCTTCCGCTGCAATCAGGATCATCTACAGGGTAATAGGATTACCCAAATTAGGTAAATTGAATTTGATTTAATTTATCTTGTTTTATTTTATTTATTAAAATAATAAGAATCAGATCTGAAACATATCAAGATCTGATTGAGATCAAGAGAAAATTTTTGAAATATATCTCTTGATCTAATCAGATCTGGACGAACCTGGACCGGGAAATCAGGATTTCCCTTCAAACCTCTCAGTGCATCTACCTGTGTGATTGGATTTTTCTATCATGAGCCCTGACAGAATTAGGGTTAAGGTGAACTTGTCAAACCCAACACCCTATCATATGATTGAATCATTCAATCTGAGTCCGATATGAAATCCTAATAGAAAATTTTTTTCTATTATATCACACTGCCATGGCCATGGGCTTATGAACTCGATCTCATGATCAACATAGGACTACTCATCTATTAAGGTTGATAGATCCCATCTTGATGTGAACCAGTTCCTACAATGAACATGCTATAGTCAACATACATCTCAGGATTTTGAATGGCTAGGAGATCAAGTTATGGTGTAGTCAAACAATAACACCCTCGAGATGAATTGCTGATGCACCTCAGGTCTAAGAACCAGACACACAATTGCAGCATCGAGCTCAGTCATTGATGAAATGGTAGACTTCCTTATGACTGCTCGAGATGGTCATGCTCAGTGCCCTCATTCTCTAATGAGTACCTGTACTCTCGCTTCAGTATCTCCATACCATAGACTCAAGATTCATTTATCCTAAGAAAGTGATTGTACACCAATCTTTCAGATCGATCACCATCCTCGTGATGATCCTACGGTTGGGAGCAGTTTATGAGTTAATTATGAAAATATGTCTTAAATTTTAAACTCTTGAAAATATATATTAGCATTCCAATAACTCAAAGAATATATCACAAACACTATATACACAATGTGATAGAAGAAAATAACCTTTTATTAATTTTAAATCAAAATTATAGAAATATCCTTAGAAAGTGTATTATAAGTGTCAGCCAATCTAGCTTCTAGGATACTTATCTAACAAACTTTCACTTGACCTAAAGTCAATTGGCTACAAATCTAAGTTACATCTTCTTAAGATGGGCTTCGATCTTCTGCTAGGTCAATAGCTTCATAAGTGGGACCACTGCATTATCTGTGGTGTCGACTCTCTTAACCTCGACGTAATCCTTTACAAGATAATCACGGATGAGGTGATATCACTGCTCGATATGTTTCGACTTTTGGTGAGACCTCGGCTCCTTAGCTAGGGCTATGGCACCATTATTGTCGTAGTATAGAGGTACGGCATCCGATGGCATCACTTCGAGTTTTATGGTAAACTTCTTATACCAGAATGCTTCTTTCATAGCTTTTGATGCAGCGATGTACTCAGCTTTCATTATGGAGTCTACGATCACTATCTGCTTGGAACTCTTCCAGCTTACAGCACCATCATTTCATACAAATAGACTTCTAGATGTCAACTTTCGATCATCTATATCAGATAAAAAGTTTGAGTCTGTATACCCTTGGACCTAAAGTTCTCCATTCCCAAAGACTATAAACATATTCTTAGTTCTTCTCAAGTACTTAAGGATACACTTCATAGAAGTCCAGTGCTCTTCACCTGGATTCTACTGATATCTGCTTGTGATATCATAGCATGCCCAATATCAGGTTGTGTATACAACATGGCATACATGAGACTCTCTATTGCTGAAGCATAAGAGATCTTGCTCATGTGTTTAATTTTCTCAAGTGTGTTGGGACACATCTTCTTAGAGAGATGAAGGCCATGTCTGAAGGGTACTAGTCCCCTCTTATAGTTTTTTATGCTGAACCTCTTCAGCACCTTCTCTATGTACATCTTCTGTGAGAGACCAAGCATCCTATTTGGTCTATCCCTATAGACCTTTATTCCTAATATGAAGGATGCCTCTTATAGGTCTTTCGTAGAGAACACTTTTAATAATCACATTTTGGTTGTGGTCAACATGAAAATATCATTTTTAATTAGGAGGATGTCATCCACGCATAGTATGAGAAAGATAATAGCACTTCTACTGATTTTTTTGAATACACATAGCTTCTTTTCATTTTTTATGAAATCAAATGATTTGATCATATTGTTAAAATGAAAATTCCAGCTCCAAGATGCTTGCTTGAGTCTATAAATAGATCTTTGTAGCTTGCAGACCTTATGACCATCACTGGATGTGAAACCGAGCGGCTATTTTATATATATATCTTCCTCAAGATATCTATTTAAGAATGTTATTTTCACATCGATCTGTCAAATTTCATAATCGAAATAGGCTGCAACAGCAAGTAGTATATGGATGGATTTTAGCATGGCTACTGACGAAAAGATCTCCGATAGTTAATGTTTTTGCGCTGACTATACCCTTTCACTACGAGCCTAGCTTTGAATATCTTTACATTCCCATCTACACCTATCTAGAAGATCCATTTACATCCAATAGGTACAATGCCTTCAGGTGGATTTACCAAGGTCTAGATTTGGTTCAAGCATATTGAGTCAATCTCTAACTTTATTGCCTCTAACCATTTCTTAGAGTCGATATCAGATATTGTCTTGTCATAAGTTTTAGGATCATCACCATGAACCCCATTTTCTATGAGGAATATTTTCTCTACATCCTCTGAAATGGTTTCTAAGTACCTCTTAGGAGGATGAAAAATTCTGCCTGATCTACGAGGTAGAGGAGGTTGTGTTTGGATTGGCTGAGACTGACTGCATTTCTTAGGTTCATTAGATCGTTGCTATTTGGAGACCTTCTCTTCGAGCCTAATGTATCTCCTGATGCCACCATCTTGAATAAATAATTTTTCAAGAAAAATGACATGTCAACTCACAATCACATTATGGTCTTTCGAAAGATAGAAATAATATCCTAATAACTCTTTAGGATATCTGACAAAATGAGCTCTAAATAATCTAGACTCTAATTTATCCGTCTGTTGTTTCTTGACATGGGCCGGACAATCTCAAATTCTAAGATAACTCAGACTTGATTTCTTACTATGCCATATCTCATACGATGTGGTAAGAATAGTTTTAGAGAAAACTCGATTCAGTAAGTAGATTATGGTTATTAGACTATATCCGCAAAAACAAATAGGGAGGTCCATGAAGCACATCATGGATCAGACCATATCTAATAGGGTCCGATTTCTTCGATCTAAAATTCTATTGAGTTGAGGCATTTCAGGTAGAGTCCATTATAAGACTATGCCATTATCTTTGAGATAGTTTAGAAATTCTCGATTAAGGTATTCCACCTCCTCGACCTGATCGAAGAATCTTAATGAATTTTTTGATTTGCTTTTCTACTTTATGTTTGAATTCCTAAAACTTTTCAAAAGCTTCAAACTTGTGTTGCATCAAATGCATATATCCATATCGAGATAGATCATTGATAAAGATAATGAAGTAGACATAATTATCTCTGGCTGGCACATCAAATGGACAGTACATATCTGTATGTACTAGGAAAAGTAGGTCTATGGCCCTTTTCCAATTAAACTTGATCATTTTGTCCTGAAGGCATGATTCACAAATCAGATATGACTCAGAAGTCAATGGACTCATAAGTCCAGATTTCTCTAATTTGTTAATCCTGTCTTCAGCTATATGACCTAGCCTAAGGTGCCATAGATATCTATCATTTAGACTATCCCTAGGTCGCTTTGATCCTACGACATTCATATTTTGCTCAATATTTAACATAAATACATCAACATGCAACTGATAGAGACTATTAATTAAGAAACTAGTTGTAATTTTATTTCTTTCAAAAAGAATAGTATAGTGGTCCTTAAGAAAGCTAATTACATAATCTTTCTATGCTAAACAAAAAACATAAATCAAATTTCTACATTCTACAGGCATAAAATAATAATCTCTAAGAATTAAATCTAATCTTGATGATAATCATAGAGGATAGGTTTTCACGACCATAACAGCAACCCTTGCTTCATTTCCAACATGCAGGATTATCTCACCATTCCTCAGCCTCCTGCTTTCCTCAAGACATTGTATAGAAGTGCACAAGTGAGCACTAGATCCAGAGTCAAACACCCAACTAGATGTAAAAAAAATAGTAAGGTTAGATTCAATAACGAGCATACCTTCAGAAGGACCTGCCTTCTTCTTGTTCTTTAGACTAGCCAGGTGTAAAGGGTAGTTTCGCTTTCAATGGCTATTAGTGTTGCAATAAAAATACTTTTCTTTGTCAGCAGCCTTCTTCTTCAGCTCTTCCTTTTTCTTCTTTCCATCTTCTACCTTTCGCTTCTTCGTAGGCTTCTTCTTCTTTTTAAAAGATTTTCTCTTGCAAGAAGTCTACTCCACAGCAAGTACTGAGTCCTTTGAACCTTTTAGAGAAAGCTTAGAAGTAACCAGCATATTCATGAGTCCATCCAAGGTACATTGAAGCTTATGCATATAGAAGTTCATGATGAACTATCCATATGCATCAGCCAAGGACTGCAGGATCACATCAATCTACAAGTCCTTATCAAGCATGACATCGAGCTTCTCAAGCTCCTCTAGATCCTTGATCATTATCAAACAATGATCTTAGACCGACTGCCCATCATGCATCTGAGCCTTAAAAAGTCTCCAAAAAACTTGATACTGGACTGTGCGACTCTGCTCACTGAACAACTCTTGTAGGTGAGCCAACATTTGGTGAGCATCTTGATGTCTTCATCTTGGCGCTGCAATTCATCTGATATTGAGCCCAACATATAGTACCTAGCCTTATTATCATCATCTGTCCACTTCTTCAGAGATGTTCTCTGATCTATGGTTGGACGGGCTGATAAAGTAGAAGAATCCTGGTCCAATACATAAGATAGCTTCTCAGAACTCAAAATAATTTTATAGTTTCTAAGCTAATCCTTATAATTAGGTTCGGTCAGTCTGTGAGTGTCTAGGATTCGGGCTAGTGGGTTTGATGCAGATATTTTTCTATAGAGAGTCAAAGTTTCTAGTTAGACTTTGTAATTAGACTAGATCAATTTATTTAGAAATTTTATTTTTAAATAACTTAGGCTCCTACTATTTTTTTGGATCCCTACACTCTCTTGATAGAGATGTGAAATCTCCACGATTATGGATTTCTAGTGCATGGTGCGGTCCCACTGACTGGCTAATCATCTCACCTAATAGTTATTGATGATGGATCAACTGATGAGTGGACAACCCTAATCCAATGATTCTCAAATCATGGTGCACCCAAACCTGGTCTCTAAATCAAGAAACTCATCATGCCCAAAATATTGCTCCAATCTTTAGTTAAGTCAGACCCACCATTTGCATGAATGGATTTCTGATTGGATCCCTTACTGTATCCAAAATATTGAGCCCAACCCATCCTCCAACCCATAACATCCAATGCCTAATAGACATGGTTGCCTTTTTTTAGTGCAACTAAATCACTGTAACCAATTGAGAACAATCAACCCCAAGAAGGACCCGCACATTTACAATGGTGGAAGACTTATGACTTAATATTTTCTTAAGAAGATTTGATTTAAATCTCTTAATCTTGACTTGACTTAGTCATAACAATTATGACTAACCTAGTGGCATGGGTTAGCTCGAATTGTTAGCCACCTCAAATTAGAACTAGATCGATCTAATCAGCTAGGTAAGTAAGATCAGTGGAAGAAATATACCATTAACTCACCGTGAATGTATTCAGATCGAGTAGCTTCCAATTAAAGACTACTAGTTGTATTTGCTAAACTTACCTTAGACACCGATTTGTTAAACTAGAACTAATCGGGTTAGCCTACAATCTAGGCTCGAACCATGGAGCCAAATTAGGTTCTGACTTAATCGACCACATGTGACTGTGAGTCGATCTTGACCCAGACTTAATCCTATTAGGCTGGTCAATTCTAAGCACTTTTGATCTCACCTAACCAACTCTTGATTCGACTTGATCAACCACTAGACCTAATTGAGCTACCCATATCCAAACCTAAATTTATGAAGGTATCTTAGATCTAAAAATTCATAATTTTTTAGACCTAATTGATTTTATAATCTTAATTCTTAACTAAGTTTAGATTCATAAATAAAATATGCACAAAAATCCTAGAATTTCAGGATCTAGTATTTTGCAGAAAAGTAAGTTTTTTGATTTTTGATTAAAGACAGACGTGCAGCACCCCTACATACCATAAGAGCACCCCATCGAATGAAAAGAGAGGGTCTTTAAATCCTTCTTACTCTTATGATCGGACGGCCAAAGAGAATGCCTTAATAAAAAATTTTAATTACTCTACAAAAATCATTAGATCTATATCACATATCGCATATAAAATTATAGATCTAACTATGCATGCTTTGTATACATCTCATGTATAAAAAATTAAACCAATCATGCATGTTTCAGATATGATCATATTTAATATAACATCTAAAAATAAAAATTTATTTGATCATATCAAAAACAAAAATTTATTCTAGACTATCTATTGCTTAGAACAATAAAAGCTAGTATAGACATGCATGTCATATATCACATATATGATTATTTAATAAATTAATCTAATACACGCATGTTTCAGATCTGATATATTAGATATAACGTCTACAAAATAAAATTTTAAAATGATCATATCATATAAAATTCTACTCTAGATAATTCATAGAACAATTCTATAAACCTAGTCTAGACATGCATAAAATATATCTCATATATTATTTAAAATTTTAATCTTCTAATTTTAGATCTGATCACATCTGATGTGACATCTAAAATCATTAATATTATATTATAAAAAAATTATAATCAGATCTAAAATAGATCCGAAGAACTACAAATGCAGCTCTGATATCATTTGAAGGAAAACCTAATTTTCGGTCGTGGGATCGATCTGATCAGATCAGATCTATAGCAAAAATTTTTAAAATTTTTTATAAATTTTAATTAGATTTGAGAGTTTATATATCTAATCCTTATAATCTAATATTAAAAATAAAAATTTAAATTAAATATGGAATAAGATTTGTTACCTGTTAAGGGTAACTATTACCTCGATGATGATCTATCATAACCTGAGGTTCTGGATCTAGCCATGCAAGCGCCTAGCCTCTACTAGAGTCCACTCAGGATAGTTCTAGATGTCTTCTTCTCTTAAATCCGATCTTCAAAAATTAGATTTAGATCTGATCCGTAGAACCTTCAAAATAAAATTGAAGGCAGCACACTCGTATCATGAACACCGTCGTTTCTTTACCTGAATCCTTGTGCCAAAAGCCTAGGATCTTCTTTGTTGTTTGTACCCAACATATTGGGTGTGGATTAGAGGAAGATGAGTAGGAGAGGAGGGCATGGAACAAAGAGGGGGTGGCAGCACCTTGGCATGGAGATGAGGACTTGAGAAACCCTAGGGCGCAGTGGTCTTATAGAGAACCCTGCGCCACCTTAGAGACCCATTCAATCAAGCAATCAAATTGCTTGATTACTTAGGACTCTAGGCCTGATATCCCATGTGAAATACCAGGTCCCTACCTAGTTTTGTTGCCCAAAATATCTCAAAAATGCCACACACAAAATTCAAGGAAAGAAGGGTGGTGCAAGCAACCTATCTCCTTGAGACTTTTATCTCATCAAGTCTCTTTGACCTAGTCAAATCTAATTTGATTGGTCAAACCCTTAATCCACATGGGGTGCATGCCTAGGAGGACATGCACTCTCTCCTCTCTCATGAAATTACCTAGGGGTGCATGCCCACAAAAATTCTCCAAGGGGTGCATGCCTCCTGCCCCTTTCTTTCTTGCATCCAAGTCAACCTTTGACCCTTATCCTAAAAACTCAAGAATTTGGCAGATCTTGTCCTATTCTTATCTGATGAAATAGGACAACACTTTTCTGACCTAGACAAGCTTTAGTCAGACCAAAATAAATCCATACAGGGTTTTCAGATGAGCCAAATTCAATTTGACTCAGTTGAGACTAACCAAAAAGATTATAGAAGGAGAAAGTCAGGCTCAATCATGTGCTAGCATGATTTTCTTGAATATAATTGGATCTAATCCAAATCAATCAGACTGGGTTAGCTCAATTTTATCGACATTTAGACCCAAATTCTTATTTGTGTGATCCAGTTAAGTTTAATTCTGTATGGCAATGAGATATGTCACGATCTCTATCATCGACATCATCAAAACACCTTTCGATAAATCAAAACTTTTTTGATTCATCCAATTAGAATATCGATCATCAAGATCATTCTAATTGCTCTCAAAATCCACCAGTGACACCTAGTAATATATGATGGCAACCCATCAGAATTAAATGCGAACCTCTCGATGCAGCTAACTATGTGATTGGATTCTTCTATCATGAGCCCTAACAGGATTAGGATAAAGGTGAACTCATCAAATCGAACACCTTATCATATGATTGAATCATTCGATCTGAGTTTGATGTGAAATCCAAATAGAAAACTCTTTTCTATTATATCACACTGCCATGGCCATGGGCTTATGGACTCGATCTCATGATCAACATAGGGCTACTCCTCATCTACCGAGACCGATAGATCCCATCTTGGTGTGAACCAGTTTCTATAATGAATATACTATAGGCAACATACACCTCATGATTCCAAATAGCTAGGAGATCGAGTTATGGTGTAGTCAAACTATAACACCCTTAAGATGAACTGTCGATGCACCTTAGGTCTAAGAACCAGATACATAACTGCAGCATCGAGCTCAGTCATCGACGAAAAGGTAGACTTTCTCATGACTACTCGAGGTGATCACACTCAATGCCCTTATTCTCTAACACATACCTGATAAGTATCATAAAAACACCAATAAAAATATTAATTTATTAATTAATTTATTTTTATTTTTATGAATTAAATATTTTTATTTATTATTTTTAGGAAATATATTCATCAATAGAAAGAGCTCATTTTTTTTATCACAATAAAATAAGTCTGGAGTGAATCAAAGCTAAAATAGATCCGATATAAATTTTCAAAAAAAAAAAAAAAAAATAAATGGCTCAGCTGGCTTCGTAGCTCAGCCAGTGTGCACTCTTTAGCTGGTGCATCCAAATGCGCTCAACCAAGCCGACCCAACCACCAAGCTGGCGCACTCAGACCCAACCAGCATGTCTGAAGTCAATCTGGAGCCGCTGATGTCAAGCTCATGTCAAAAACGTCATGGCTCATGGTAGACCTCTATGGGAGGTATTTTGGTCATTTCATGCCCACGTCATGCGCTGATTGTTTCTGGTCTACAAAATGCCCGATCCACCATGGTCCATATGAACAATAATGCATGATCCAATGGTAGTGGTGGTTTGCAATCCAGATCTGATGATCGAGATTTTTTCCCAATTTGATTCGATTTCCCAACTCCCTTCAGCATGCGATTGGATGGCTGCATGTGTCCCAAACGATGATCCGATGGCCCTGGAAGCTTCCAATGGTGATTAAAATACTAGGCATTAATCTAACAACCGAGATTTATTTGATTAAAATAATCCAATGACCAGAACTTAATTTGACCTGATCTAGGCTTTTAAAACTTGATTTTTGGTGATTTTTGGACCATTTCATCAAGATCTGACGGCCAGAATTCACAAAACTAAATAGAATTTGATCCAGGACTATTTTAATCCAATTTTTCATGGAATTTCTTCATATTTTTTGATCAAAATTTCTTCTTAGTCCCACATTACCAACAAGCAAAGGATCCAGCTCTCCAAAACTTATAAATAAGTCCCCAAGCCATCAAATCAAGTCATCTTCAATCATAGGAAGGTGATGGTATAGGATAGAGCCATGCTTGGGATTCACGGTTGTTGGGATATCGCTTTCTCTGATATCACTTATGGAGATTTAGTATGAGGATATTATGGTAGAAAGAAAGAAGAAAATAAAATAAGAACACAACTACTACATTGATCAGCCCAAAGGCTCGCCTCCATGGGGCATGCAAAACTTTACTATGGAAAAGAAAGAGATACAAGAGGAGATTATCCACTCTCAATTCATGTATACAATCCTCTCAACAAGAAGTTATCCTTAACAAACTCTCTATTGGAGACCTCCTAAAATGACCAAAATCCATCGCCTAGCTGTCTGCCCGAAGCCCCTGCTTCTGCTATCCACTAGCGCTCTCTCTGCTCTCAATCACGTCTTAGGTTCTCTCATGCAACTGCCAAGCCACATCCTATTCATAGACTGCTCCAAGCCTTTTAAAGGCCTTTGTCCACATCTTGGTAGGATTCCCAGTCCGTTTCAAAGTCAAATAACATCTCCTGGCCATTAGATTGCGATCGCAGTCCTTTGTGACTGCTGGATCGTGCAAAAGTGTCAAAAACTCCTATAGGCCATGAAGAAGACCTAATCCATGCTTTCTGATGCATGGACCATGAAAAACCCCGATCATAGCTCTACCGCAAGGCCGCCTAGGCCCAGGCTGCGCCCGTGTGCCTGCCTGCACGTGGGCCATGCAGGGCTGTACCGTGTTGGCCCATGCTAGGCCGTGCTGGGCCACGCTCGCATGCCTATGTGCTGGGCTAGTCAGGGCCGCACCCATGCATTGGGCTGCACAAGGCTAGGTCCGCATCCATGCGGCCAGCCTACACTAGGCCTAGTCTCCTACTGGCCATGGGCCCCACTCCAGCTTCCTATTCAATGCTTCTTCGCACGTATCTTCACCATCTGATCTTCGATTGGGATATTCTTAGGCTCATTGTACTCCGCTCATCATCCTGGACTTCGTGGTGGGCTTAATATGGAAGAATTTGAGGCATTTTTCTCAACAATCTTCACCTCAACTCGATATTCAATCTCTACCTATCCAAGAGGTCATCTAGCAGCCCCATGCCCTGGGGCAATCGCCTGTTGATCATGGAGGGGCAAACATGGGAGTCGAGCGAGACCGCTCGATCCTACCTTCATCAATGGCTGTGATCCTTTCTGACCTAAGATCTGCTTGGGGTAGCCTCCTGTGACAATAGGAACTTCACGTTGCACTGTTGCATGTCATCCTTCCGAGTCTTCCATTCCATGCTCGATCCATCTCCACCTAAAGCTCCACCTCGCACTGAGCTTTCTGACATGAGGTAATATCCTCCATACTTTTTTCCTCTTAAGACCATCGTACTATCGTGCATGACCTTCAGAATTTCTTCATTAGCTTTCCATCTGAAGCCGGTCAAATCTAGTCTACTTAATGAAATTAGATTCTTCTTAAAACTGGGTATGTATTGGACCTCGCCCAACTTCTTCACTATTCCATCATGGAGCTTTATGCTAACCATCCCACTGCCCTTGATCTTACAGCTCGATATATCCGACTGAAACATAGTGCCCACACTAGTCTTCAGGGAGTCAAACATCTCCTCTCTATAACATACATGATGGGAGCAAGTAGAATCCATAATCCACTAGAAAGAAGAAGTAGATATCTCATCAATAATTAGGAGGACATCATCACAGCCTCTATATCTCTACTGGCCATTGTCATAGTAGCCTCATCTGATCTTTGAGTTGTGGGCAATCCTTAACTCAATGCCTCAACTCATTGCATCTATAGCATCTGATCTTGCTTTGGTCCCTTATCTTAGCTTGGATCGTCCTCCTCGTGATCCTCTACCGCTTCATCTACTACCTCCTGCTTTTCTAGAAACCACCTAAGCTGAGTTGCTACCATTTGAGCTCAAAGCTGGGTTCTTCCTCCTAAGAACCTCATTCTAGAGTATCGCTATAGTGACCTTGTCCATCTTGATGGTGCTCTTTTCCACTAGAAGAGTAGTCACCAAAGACTCATACCAAGAAAAAAATGATGCTAGCAAGACCAATGCCCTAGTCTTCTCCTCAACTTTTTCACCAATATTAAGAAGGTTGGTGAGGATCTTTTGAAAGTTGGATAGATGCTCCCGCATGCTCTGGCCTTCATCTATCCATAGCTTGTAGAACTATCTCAAAAAAAATAGCATATTAGTGAGCGACTTCATCATTTACAGATCCTCAAGCTTCAACCATAGTGCCATCGGGGAAGTCTCACCAAGTACATGGATCACCACATCATCTGCTAGGTATAAGTAGATCATACTCACCACCTACATCTGGATCTACTTCCAATCCTTCATCTCTATGATGGCTAGCATCTCATCATACAAGAGAGTATCGATCAACCCATGTTGGATGAGGACATCCTTTACCCTTGCTTGTCACAAGGAGAAATTATCCTTTCCATCAAATCTATTGATCTCCATCTTGATTGTACTTGTCTTCTCTATATTCTTTAATCTCTAATACCATTATTGCAATCTATGCTTTGGTACCATCTAGCCCTGATACCAATCTATTGGGATATTAGTTCGCTCTGATACCACTTATGAGGATCTAGTACAAGGATATTATGGCAAAAAGAAAGAAGAAAATAAAACAAGAATACAACTAAGTAAGTGGATTAGCCCAAAGGCTCGCCTCCACGGGGCTTGCAAAATTTTACTATAAAAAAAAAGGAGATACAAGAGGAGATTACCTACTCTCAACTCACTTATACAATCCTCTCAACAAGAAGTTATCCTTAACAAAGTCCCTCCTGGAGACCCCCTAAAATGATCGTAGTCCACTACCTAGCTATCTGCTTGAAGCCCCTACTCCTGCTATCCACTGTGCTCTCTCTCTACTCTCAATCACATCTCAGGTTCTCTCACACCACTGCCAAGCCATGCCCTGTTCACGGACTGCTTCAGGCCTTTTAAAGGCCTCTGTCCGCATCCTGGTAGGATTCTCAACCCATTTCAAAGTCAAATAACATCCCCTGGTCATTAGATTGCGACTACATCCCTTTGTGACTGCAAGATCGTGCAAAATCATCAAAAACTTCTATAGGACGTGAAAAAAGATCCGGTCCATGCTTTCTGGTGCATGGATCGTGAAAAACCCCAAACACTGCTCTATCATGAGGCCGCCTGGGCCCAGGCCTCGCTCGCGCATGCGCCCGCTTGGGCTCGGGCTGTGCCCGTGCACCACCCGCACGTGGTGCTAGGTCGTGTGCTCGCCCGTGCATGGGTCATGCCCAGCCCCGTAGGGCTGCACTCATGCACGCCCGCACTAGGCCATGCTTATGCGCCCCATGCACTAGGCTGCATAAGGTCACACCCGCATGCCCATGCATTAGGCCGCACAGGGCCAGGCCCATGCCCATGCGGCCAGCCTGTGCCAGGCCTGTCGCCGACCGGCCATGGGCCCTACTCCAGCATCCTGTCTAACGCTTCTTCGTGCGTATCTTCACCATCTGGTCTCCGATTGGGGTGTTCTTGGGCTCATTGGACTCCGCTTGTCATCCTGGATCTCGTTGTGAGCTTAATATAGGAAAGTTCAAGATATTTTTCTTAACAATGGTTGGTTCAAGGTACATAGTGTCGAGAGGAAGAGCTGGACTTTTACACCATCTCAACGCCAACGTCGATCCAAGATCAAGATCAGCTGCTTTTATTTTTTTCTTTTTTTTTAAATTTCATGTATTTAAATTTTGAATTAAATTTTAATTAATGCAAAATTTACTTTTTAGCTATTTAAATTTCATGCACTTTATTTTTATTGCAAATTTAGTTATTGCTCTTTAATTTTATTACATGTAGATGCTAAAATCTAGGTAGTAGATCTTAGTACCAAAATTTACATTCATGTTATTTTAATTTATGCTATTTAATTTTATATAATTTTAATTTCTATTTTTTGACTTCAACTTTATTTTTAAAACTCTTTTTTTTATAAAAATCAAAAAATTCAAAATGAAAATGCCGCCTTCTCAATGGATTCGACCCGACTTACTACTTACTACCTATTTTTAATCGATTTAAGAAATTAAAATTAAATTAATAAATATAGTATCTTAATAATAACATCATGCTCTTATCAAGTGTTTGACGTCATTGTCAGAGAAAGAATAGATGCTAATTTTTTTAAATTTTTTTGATTTTCTTATAAATTAAGAATAATTCTGGCAAACACACCAAGGTTTTGGTACGTTGCTAAGAAAGGCACGAGTGTTAAATTTTTTTGATTTCTTTGATTTTTTCTATAAATTACTTGTAAATAAATTTTTTATTTTTTTTATTTTTTTATAAATATAGCTTACTAATTTTTTTATTTCTTTTGTAGAAAAAAGAAAAAATAATAATAAAAAGATTAAGGCAAGGAGAAAGCTTTCAATCATATTTGGTGATATCAATTCTAAACCCTAAATCTCTTTCTTTTCACTATTATTTATTTTATTTTTAAATTAATTAAAAATTACTCACTTAGATCTAATTAAAAATATCATGAGAAGAGTAGAAACCCTAATTGCTTAGAGCATCTATCATATTAGTTTTATTTTTTTTTTAATTTTTTTTTTTGGTATTTGCTAGAGACAAGGTAAGCATCTTAAATTTAATTAAGTTGCATGTATCTAATTTAGTTGCATAGAACCTCTTGTCTGAAAGTGACTATGCATACTCATCTCTAAATTAACTTAAGGGCAATAACCCATTAAACAACATAAGATGAGAATTTGATCATCCTTTTTTGGCCCACAAACAACCAACCAGCATCTATCATTGACCTAAGCCTCTAAATTAAAATCAATTAGACATCGATCCTAGGAACACGAGCTCATTAGGACAAAAAATCCTAAAAATTAGATCAGATTAGGGTTAGTCAATTTGACTGGTATCTAAGAAAAGTGGTTCTGGTATGACTGGATTTGAAAAAAGATGGTTTATAATTGATTTCATTAGCTTACCTAGCCAAGCATAATTGGTGTCGAAGACAAGCAATAGGAAAGGTGATCTTGGCAGTTATGAGCTATCTAGATCTAGGACAATAGTCAGGATTATTTGCTGAACTTAATTGCTAACCAACATCAAACCTAATTAAATCCTAATTTTTCTCTCTCTTCTTAGCTCTAGGACTTCTTCTTTAGAACTTTTCTTTCTTTCTTCTCCTTTTCCTCTCCAAAAATAAAATAAAATAAAATAAAAATTAAATTAAAAATAATAATAAAATAAATAAAATTATAAAAAATATAAAAAATTTTAAAATAATAAAATAATAAAAAAATCTAAAAAAAAATTGAACCATATGTTAGGGTTGCACTAATACATGCACGATAGAAGATCATGTTTTTTTAATCTAGTTGAACCCAATCATAAAAGTGAATGGCTGAACCATATTAAACCTAGTAGTCAAATGTCTGAAAATTTTAGAGAACCACCTAGGTAGATGAAGGAATACTTTATTCCTTCCACTTATAGCCCTTCAACTTGTATCCAATTACCTAATATCCATGCTACCTACTATGAGATCAAGTCGACCTTAATTTAGATGCTTCCATCTTTCTATAGGAACACCAATGAAGATCCTTACAAGCATCTGGATGAATTTTTATAAGTTTGCTCTATTGTGAGGATTCAAAATTTGACTAATGATGCTCTTAGTTTAATTTTATTCCATTTTTTCTTAAAAGACAAAGCCAAGTATTGGATTAGCACAATAGAAAGACCAATCAAAACTTGGGTTGAATTGCAAAGTGAATTTCTTAAAAAATTTTATCCCATAGGCTGAATTAACACCATGAGATAAGCTATTACTTGATTTGCTCAGCTTTTAGGAGAAGAAATTCATGAGTCATGGGAGAGACTTAAGAAACTTTTTAGAAAATGCCCATATCATGGTCTATCTAAGTGGCGAATAATTCAAGCTTTCTTTGATGGTTTAGGAGACCATTATAGACAGATGGTAGATGTATCCTGTGGAGGTGCATTTATGAACGAAAGTGAGGATGAAGCCTATGCTTTATTTGAAACCTTGAGTAAAAATTTAATTAATCATGCTTCGTTGTCCTTCTACCAAAAGTGGGCATGAATATATGATCAAGAATTTAGTTCTAAAGCTGACTTGAACCTAATAAATAAAGTGGATTTTCTTATCCAGAAATTAGATCAAGTCCTAATCCTAGGTCAACAAACTCCTGCATAATTCACATCACCCTCTAATTATGAGGAGATTTGTTCTATCTATGCCAGGCCAGTCCATCATGTAAGTGAATGTCCCATGGCTGCATGATTTTCATCCTTTATCCAAGAATAAGTTCAAGTTGCATAAGGCTACTCCAAGCCTATTAGTGATCCTTTTTCAAATTCATATAACCCAGTTTGGAGGAACCATCCTAATTTTTCTTGGATACCCCAACAGACTCAGGCTTAGATCTACTATCAAAATTATGCCTATAATAGTGGTTAGCCTAGTCAGTCTTCCCAGCCAATGCATTACAATCAGCCCTTATATCTACCTCCTCAATAGACCAATCTAGCCGATGATAGATTTAATCAACTTCAACAACTGATTCTGACTCAACAACAATCTATTGCCAGACTAGAAGATAAAATTGGATAATTAGCTGAGTCTAACATAAGGAGAGAACTAGGTCAATTATCGAGCCAACCAAATCTTATAATCAACCCGCCTACTATCCACGAACCACCTGGACCTAATTATCAATCTAATATTTTACTTAAGAATCTCCAATAAGAGAATGCCAAAGTAATTTTTGAATTTAAAAATTATAAGATTCTTATGGACCCATACTAAGACTAAGTGAGAGAAGCTAGACTGATGCTAGCCAAAATAAGAATATAGAAGAAAAGGTTAGTATTGAGACTAACCATATAGAAGAATCTAAGCCTGAAATTAGTACTGACGCTGGTTTAAATTTGAATGGCACTGATAAAGGAAAGAAGAGAATAGATAAGTTACCCGAGATCAATAAACCTATAGTCCTGATCTATAAACTTATAGTCCTATTTTCTTCAACCATAGAAGCCGATTCTTCTTATAAAAACCAAAGGGCATACAACGAAAAGCCAATGGAGTTATTTAAACAAGATCATATTAATTTATGTTTAGAATTAAACCCATCTTTAGTCATCCTTTCAGTATCCATTGCATTAAACTCAACTCTAAATCAAAAAACTCAATAAATGAGCATTCTAAAAGAACAAATAGGAGAAATTGTTGATAAACAAGGGTCTGAGAATGGGGTCACAAACTATGTTCCCAAAATTAACAACGAATATAACAATAAAGGGATCATAAATTATCTTCCTGAGATTGACAATCCAAAACCATTGAAATTTATCAATCCAGTATTTGGTACAAGATAATTAAGCTGCCTTGTGTCTGGCTGAAAATGGTAAACTTAGTGTTTGTTGGGAGACAATCCAATATTTAGTTATTTTTATCTAATTTATCTTTTTAGTTTATTTTTTTTTAGGACATGTTGAATATGTTGGAGGAAGAGCTAAATTTTCAAGACATATGCTAGACCACAAACATATTGAGTCAGGTGTATTCCTTCCTATTCTTTATTGCATCCTTTATTTTTCTTTCTCCATTGAAAATAATGTCGATTAAGTTGGGAGGGAAGAATAATAAAAATTTCAAATTTTTTTTCTTAAAAAAATTAGTATTTAGCATTTAGACACTCGATTATACTTAAGAATCGAGTTGAATTAAGCATTTTTTTAAAAAAATTGATGCACAGATCAAAAAATTTGTGAGATATTGAGGGATCAAGTATTACAAAAATCCAACAAAGTGTTAAGTCTTGAATATAAATAACTTTTTTTGAGTAGTTCTAATTTTTTTTATTAGCATCAAAGAAGAGTTTACTTTTTATGGACTTGTATAGGGTAACTATACATTTCTTCATTAAAAAAATATAAAATAAAATAGTTTCTAAGTACTTCTCACTGAGTAATCGAGCTTTTTTGCTTAAGCAAGCATTGAGTTTTGCATCAAAAGATGGAAAGGGTGAAGAAGCTCATTGTGAAGCTAGTCTTAACTCATAGCCTATTTGATTCGAGCTAGTAAGCTCGAGGGGTATTCTATACCTATTGCTTTAAAGTCAACTGGTTTGAGAGTCATTGGCCTAAGACTTGCTACATGGATCAAATAGAAAGTTTAAGGGGTTGAGGCACTTAATAGTGGTACAATGTTAAAAAAAAAAATACCCATTGATTTTTCATCGAGTAATTGGGTTCTATTGCCTAAGCAAGCAATAATATTCATATCAAAAAGTGAGCAATATAAATAAAAAACAAATAAATAAATGAAAAGTAGAAGTAGAAATATACTTGTCCATATGAAAGTTTAGACAATTTAGATATAAAGATAGGGATAACTTAGAAAAAATTCAAAAAAATTTAATATTCTTCACTTAATTTTTATATTGGTAAGTATTAATATCCCAATGACATACCTCACTTATGCTCTACTGAACATCAATGGCCATTTTGAAAATTTCTCGATCAAATTTGAAACTCTAAAGTTAAAAGATATCTAAAACTAAATTCTTTCTTTACTCGAGGATGAGCAAAGCTTAAGTTGAGAGGTATGATAAGTATCATAAAAATACTAATAAAAATATTAATTTATTAATTAATTTATTTTTATTTTTAAAAATTAAATATGTTCATAATGGAAAGAGCTCATTTTTTTGATCATAACGAAATAAGTTTGGAACAAATCAGAGCTAAAAAAGATCCGATATGAATTTTTTTTAAAAATAAAAATAAATAAATGGCTCAGCCACCTTCGCAGCTCAGTCGATGCATCCAAATAAACTCAACCAAGCTGACCCAGCCATCCAATCGACACACTTAGACCCAGCTCACATGTTCGAAGTTGATTCAGAGCTGCTGACGTCAGGCTCACATCAAAAACATCGCGGCTCATGGTAGACCTCTAAAGGAGGGTATTTTGGTCATTTCATGGCCATGCCATGTGTTGATTGGCGTAGGTCTATGAAATGCCTAGTCCATTACAGTCCATATGAATAGTAATGCACGATCCAATGTAGCAATGGTTTGTGGTTTAGATTCGATGGTCGAGGTTTTTTCCCAATTCGATTCAATTTCCTAGCTCCCTCTAGTGCACGATCGAATGACTACATGCATCCTAGACGATGATCCGATAGCCTTGGAAGCTCCCAATGGTGATTAAAATACCAAGCATTGATCTGACGATTGAGATTCATATGATTAAAGCGATCCAATGGCTAAAACTTAATCCAACCTGATTTGAGCTTTTAAAACTTGATTTTTGATAATTTTTGGACTATTTGATCAAGATCTGATGGCTAAAATTCACAAAACTCAACAAAATTCAATCCAGGACTATTTTAATCCAATTTTTTATGAGATTTCTTCATATTTGTCGATCAAAACTCCTTTTTAGTCTCACATTACCAAGAAGCAAAGGATCCAGCTCTCCAACCCCTATAAATAAGTCTCTAGGCCATCAAATCAAGTCATCTTCAATCATGAGAAGATGATGGTATAGGATAGAGCCATGCTTGGGATTCATGATTGCTTCGAGGTAGATGGTGTCGAGAGAAAGAGCTGGACTTCCATACCATCTCAACGCCAATGCCGATCAAAGATCAAGATCAGCTACTTTAATTTTTATTTTTTTTTAAATTTTATATATTTAAATTTTAATTAATGCAAAATTTACTTTTCAGCTATTTAAAATTCAAGCATTTTATTTTTATTATAAATTTAATTATTTTTTTAATTTTATTGCAAGTAGATGCTAAGATCTAGGTAGTAGATCTTAGTACCAAAATTTATTTTTATATTATTTTAATTTTTGCTATTTAATTTTATATAATTTTTATTTTTATTTTTCAACTTCAACTTTATTTTTCAAACCTTTTTTTAAAATAAAAATCAAAAAATTTAAAATCAAAATACTGCCTTCTCTGTGGATTCAACCTGACTCACTACTTACTACCTATTTTTAATCAACTTAAGAAATCAAAATTAATTTGGTACACATGGTGTCTTAACGATAACATCATGCTCTTATTAGTACTTATACTCTCACTCTAGTGTCTCCACACCATAGACTCAAGACTCATTTATCCTAAGAAAACGATCATACACCAACCTTTCGGATTGATCACCATCCTCATGATGATTCTACGATCAAGACTAGTTTATGAGTTAATTATAAAAATATATGTCTTAAATTTTTAAATCTTGAAAATATGTATTAGCATTCCATTAACTCAAAGAATATATCATAGACACTATATACACAATGTGATACATGAAAATAACCCTTTATTTATTTTAAGTCAAAATTATAAAAAAATGCTCCTAGAAAGTATAGTACAAGTGTCAGCCAATCTGGCTTCTAGGGCACTCGTCTAACACTTAGATGACTAGTGCAGGCGATTGATCTCGATGGCAGCTATTGATGCAAAATCTGGTTGACATCAGAACTGGTGCTAGAGTCAAAGGGACGAGGTCCTCACTAGTGACCTAAAAAATAAGTCTCATTCAGAGTCAGGGGTGGTGGCTCCAGCAAGACCCTCTGATGATCAAGTCAGCTTTTTCGACCAATAGAAATGAAGTACTCAAAAAAATTTTAGGAAAGTTTTTAGAAGAAGAATGAGAGCTTGGGGAAGAAAGCATGTCTGGAGGGTCTCTTATATAGGTGGAGCCCATAATAAACTGATGGCGACAGCCATAATTGTCTAGTAATGGGTCGTTCGGGACCACGTGGGATTTGTTATGGAGGATGGTATTATTGAGAATGCATGCTCTTCCAACACGGATTGGCGTGGTTATCAGTGATTAGCCAAGCAACAAGAAAGTACTTTTTAGAGATTTCTATGAAAGTACGATCAAATAATTCAAGAAATAGAGAAGAAGAGAAGAAGAGATTTTTGAAAGAAAAAAAATTTTTATTCAGTATATTTTAGCATCCTTACAATCTTGACTTGTTTTTAGTATATATACTTTACAAAGGGTCAAGCCCAAGCTCATAGAAAAACTCTCCAAGTCCAAACAACCTACGTATATAAAATAATAATCCATGAAAATTGAGCTAGCCCAGTTTCAGATTGAGCCGACTAACTTGCGACTGGGTTGGCTCAGTCCTAGACTGAGTTGATCTAGTCGTGTACTATGCCAACAGCTCAAAAATGCTACTTTCTATCTGAATTTTTCTCTGAGACCTAGCCGATCCAATTCTGGACTGAGCCAGCCCAGTTTCCAACTTAGCCAACTCAGTCTCAGGATGAGCCGACTCAGTTTCTGAATTTTGCTAGGAGAGCTGATTTCTCTTGTGGCTCGCTCCTATCTTTCCATGACCTATCTTCTCATGTTTTCAAGACTTGAGAGTGCCACTTGTGAGCTCACATTCTCCACCTTGGTGCTTCGAAGTCCTTGTGAATTCATCTCTTCTCAACAGACCCATCCATGCCATACATCTCTGAAAGCTGTCTCTGGGGAGTACCTTCGTAAGTGTATCAGATTGATTCTTCTTGGTATGAACCTTCATCAGTTTTACTTCACCTTCCTCCATCAGCTCTCTGATCTTGTGGTACCTCATGTCTATATGCTTTGTGCATGCATTATAGATTGGGTTCTATGCCAACAGCAGAGCACTCTGACTATCACTGAATAGTGTAACCTTGCTTTGCTCCACCCCCAACTCATCAATCAACCTCCTAAGCCAAAGGGCTTTCTTTGTAGCCTCTATTATCCCAATGTACTTAGCCTCTGTGGTAGACAAGGCCATGATTGGCTGAAGGATTGATCTCCAAGACTCCGGTCCACCATATACGCAGAAGAGGTATCCAGTAGTAGACCTCCTTATATCAAGATCACCAGCATAATTTGCATCAACAAATCCTTCCAGAGGACTTGGACCTTCACACATCTTCATAGATTATTCTCTAAATCCTCCCGACTGCCCACCAAACATCAAACCATAATCCCTTGTTCCATGTAGATATCTCAATATTCATTTCAATGCTTTTCAGTGTTCCTTCCCAGGGATAGCCATGTATCTACTAACCATGCTCATTGTATGTGCTATATCTAGTCTACAGTACACCATAGTGTACATCACACTGCCTACAGCATTTGCATAAGGGTCTCGTTTCATGTACTCTTTCTCCTCTTCTGATTGGAGGCTCTGTAACTTGGAGAGAGACATGTGGCTCGATAATGGCATCTCTATAGGTTTGGCCTTCTCCATTCGAAACCTCTCTAGAACCTTCTGGACAAACTTTCCTTGTGATAAATGGAGCACTCCTTTGCACCTATCTCTACAAATCTTCATTCCAAGGATTTTCTCAGCTGGATCCAAATGCTTTGTCTCAAACTCTGATGATAATGCCCTTTTCAACCTTTTCACAGCATCCGTGCTTCTACTGGCTATGAACATATCATCTATATACAATAATAGGTACAAGGCATCCTCCTTATCTACATCCTTAATGTAGATACAACAATCATGTTCACATCTGCTAAAACCCAGGCTCAAGACAAAACTATCAGACCTTCGATACCACTGATGAGGGAATTGTTTCAAGCCATACAAAGACTTCCTGAGTAAACACATCTTTTTTTCCTATCCCATCTTTATGAAATTAACTGCCTGCTTCATGTAGATTCTTTCCTCCAAAGTCTCATGAAGGAATGCCGTCTTCACATCCATCTATTCTAATTTCATGTTATGTTGTGCCACCAGTGACAGCAAAACTCAAATAGTATGACGCATCATAGGAGAAAAAATTTGTATAGTTAATCTCTTCCCTTTGTGAGTATCTCTTTACTACCAGCCTTGCTTTGAATCTGACTCCACCTTATTTTGAAGGTGTTTCTTTCTTTGTAAACATCCACTTTGATCCAATAGGTCGAGCATCCTCTAGAAAATCCACCAGCTACCATGTCTGATTCTTCTCAAGCAATTCCATCTCCTCCATCATGGCCTGTATCCATGAATCATGATCCTCACTCTCCATCGCCTATACATAATTCTTTGGATCTCCATTAGCAATGATGAGTGCATAGGAGATAACCTCATCAATGCCATATCTAATCGACCTCCTAATAGTATGTTAAGGCTTGTGCAAAGCCACTCCCACTGGCACATCTCTACCTGATGTCTGTGGCCGCTCTTGTACATCTGTCTGAACTGTCGGTCCTCTATGCTGATTTTCAATCTAAGATAATACTTCCTTTTTTTAGCTCCACCTCAACAGCAACACTCCTGTAAGTGGATGTAACCTGCATGACATCATTCTCTGATTGGCTACTGTTGTTCATCCTTATTTCTCCAGTTTTATCTATCTTAGACCTCCTCAAGTTGCTCTTCTCATCAAAGATAACATCCCTACTGATCACTGACTTCTATGCCTGAGAGTCCCATAGCAGGTATCCTTGACTCCTTGTGGATACCCTATGAATGTCATCTTTTAAGATTTTGGATCCAATTTGCTCCTCTCGGTTGCCTCAACATGTGCATAGACTGTGCAATCAAAGACTTTCAGGTGGTCAAGCTCTACCTTCTTTTCACTCCAGACCTCCTTTGGAATGCCTCCATTCAGCTTATGATGAGGGGACCTGTTCATTAGAAAATAAGAAAAAATTAGAGCATCACCCCAAAAAACTTTGGGAGTGATGTTTGCAGCCTCAAACTTCATGCCTTCTCGATCAATGTTTGGTTCATTCTCTTTATGACATCATTCTGCTGGGGAGTCATCTTCATCGTATAATGGCGTTTGATGCCATTTTGAAGGAAAATTCTGATTTTTTGGACCAGGTTCGTTCAGATCTGATCAGATCAAGAGATATATTTTAAAAATTTTCTCTTTGATTCAGATCAGATCTAAGATCTTTTAGATCTAATTATTATTATTATTTTAAAAATTAAAATAAAATTAGATAAATTAAATCAGATTTAATTTACCTTGATATGGGTAATCCTATTACCCGTTGATGATCCTATTTGCAGCGAAAGGTTCTGGATCTAGCCACGCAAGTGCCTGGCCTCTACCGATATCCACTCAGGTTGGATCTAGAGATCCTCTTCTTCTCTATCACATCTCCAAAAATCAGATCTAGATCTGATCTAGAGGATCTTCAAAACTCTTTTCGAAGATCAGCAGTCGTCCTTTGCAGTAGTGCAGCCTTCTAGCTTTCAGTCATCTTTCTTTGATCTAGATCGCATCAACCAAAAGTCCAAAACTCCTTTTGGACGTGGAGAAGAGAGCGAGAAGGTGGTTTGGTGTGGAAGAAGAGGGGAGAGGCAGCCTTGGGGTGTGGGGAATTGTTATTCAATCTTAGTTGGGCACAGGGTCTTATTTATAGACTGTCTGTGATCCAACTTCTCTTCTTCCCAACCAATCACAACTCTTTATGAAATCAGATCTAAATCTGATTGGTGGAAATAGAGTCCCCTGGATTCCTCCTTAGAGGGTGCCTAAGACCAGTCAAAGTTGGTTCTTAGGAGAACTCTAATCGGAATCCAAAAAGGAGATGGAGTCCCTATCCAATAGGGACTCCTGGGCGCCTCCAGCTTGGGCACACGCTAAGGGTGGCGTGCGCCCTCTTCCTTGCCAGGTTCTAGTAGGAGGACAGGCCCCCACCAGCTCTCTAATAGGTGCATGATATGTGGACAAAAGTCAAAGTGTCAATGGTCAACATTTGACCAATCAAAGGTAGACTTTTGACCAAAATCAAAGAACAAGAAATGGCAGGTGACCAAAATGTTAGATATATGTGCCCTAGAAGCCAGAATTGGCTGACACTTGTAATACACTTCTAGGGGCAAAATTGTAATTTTGACTATAATTAATGAAATGGGTTATTTTCTATCACACATGTGTATTTAGTGTCTGTGATACATCCTTTGAGTTAATGGTAATGATAATTCATATTTTCAAGAGTTGAAAATTTAAGACATGAATAATCATTATTAACTCATAAACAGCTCCCGACCATAGGATCATCACGAGGATGGTGATTGATCCGGAAGGTTGGTGTACGATCGCTTCTCTTTAGTAGATGAGTCTTGAGTCTACGGTGTGGAGACACCGGAGCGAGAGTATAGGTACTCGTTAGAGAACGAGGGCACTGAGCGTGACCACCTCGAGTAGTCATTAGGAAGTCTACCTTCTCGTCAATGACTGACTCGATGCTGCAGTAGTGTGTCTGGTTCTTTGACCTGAGATGCATCGGCAGTTCACCTTGAGGGTGTTATAGTTTGACTACACCATTACTCGGTCTCCTAGCCATATGGAATCCTGAGGTGTATGTTGGCTATAGCATGTTCATTGTAGGAACTGGATTGCATCAAGATGGGATCTATCTACCTCGGTGGTAGAGGAGTAGCCCTATGATGATCATGAGAATCAAGTCCAAAAATCCATGGCCATGGTAGAGTGAAATAATAGAAAGAGTTTCTATTTAGATTTTCACATTGGACTCGAATCGAATGATTACATCATATGACAGAGACTAGGGTTTGACGAGTTCACCTTAACCCTAATCTGATCGGGGCTCAAGATAGAAGAACTGAATCACACAGGTAGCTGCACCAAGAGGTTCGCATTCAGCTCTGATGGGTTGCCACCATATACTGCTAGGTGTCACTGGTGGATTTTGGGAGCAATTAGAATGATTTAGATGATCGATCATTCTAGCTGTTCGAATCAGAAGAGTTCTGATCCATCGAAAGGAGTTTCGATGATGTCTATGATAGAGATCATGACATATCCCATTACCATACAGAACTGAACCTAACTGGGTCACACAAACAAGGGTTTGAATCTGGTGATCATCAATTGAACTGATCTAGTTCAATTGATCTGAATGAGATTCAATTAGGTTCAAGAAAATCGTGCTAGCACTCGATTGAACCTAACGTTCTTCTTTTACTATCATAAATAAGTTGTCCTGACTGAGCCAAAGGAGTTTGTGCTCAATCAGAGGCCTTCATATGGTCTGACTGGAGGTTGTCCAAGTCAGAATAGGTTGTCTTATTTTGTAAGACATTACCTGCCATTTTTGGTCACCTGCCATTTCTTGTTCTTTGACTTTGGTCAAAAGTCTACCTTTGACTGGTCAAACGTTGACCATTGACCCTTTGACTTTTGACCACATGTCATGCACCTATTGGAGAGCTGGTGGGGGCCTGTCCCCCTGCCAGAACCTGGCAAGGAGAAGGGCGCACGCCAAGGGTGGCGTGAGCCCAAGTAGGAGGCGCCTAGGAGTCCTTGTTGGACAAGGACTCCACCTCCCTTTTGGATTCCAATCAGAGTTCTACTAAGAATCCAGTTTGACTGGTCTTAGGCACCCTCTAAGGAGGAATCCAGGGGTCTCTTTTTCAACCAATCAGATTTAGATCTGATTTCACAAAGGGTTGTGATTGGTTGAGAGGAAGAGGAGTTGGATCACAAGAGGTCTATAAATAAGACCCTGCGCCCAACCCTAATTCAAAGTGAATGCAATTAGACACGCCCCAAGGCTGCCTCTCCCCTCCTTCTCCACGCCATACTCTCTTCTCCCCTTGCTCTCCACGTCCAAAAGTGTTTTGGACTTAGTTTGGTGCGATTCAGATCAAGGAAAGGCGATCAAAAGCAAGAAGGCTGCGCTGCTGCAAAAGGACGACTGCAGATCTTCAAAAGAGTTTTGAAGATCCTCCAGATCAGATCCAGATCTGATTTTTGGAGGTGTGATAGAGAAGAAGAGGTTCTCCAGATCCAACCCGAGTGGATACCGGTAGAGGCCAGGCGCTTGCGTGGCTAAGATCCAGAACCTTCCGCTGCAATCAGGATCATCTACAGGGTAATAGGATTACCCAAATCAGGTAAATTAAATTTGATTTAATTTATCTTATTTTATTTTATTTATTAAAATAATAAGAATTAGATCTGAAATATATCAAGATCTGATTGAGATCAAGAGAAAATTTTTGAAATATATCTCTTGATCTAATCAGATCTGGACGAACCTGGACCGGGAAATCAGGATTTCCCTTCAACTGGTATCAGAGCCATGGTTCTAAAATTGTTTAGATCTGATTTTAATTTTATTTTAATTAGAAAATAAAGTGATTTCAGATGTCACATGAGATGTGATCAGATCTGAAATCAAAAAAATTAAAATTAAATGATTTGGATCTAAGAACATGAAGATATGCATGACTAGTTCTAGAATAGAATAGTTCTATAGAATAGTTTTGCATGTCTTTGATTTAATCTGATTAAATCATATTTTAGATCTTCTTATTTACTGTTTTCTGATATTATAAGTGTTATAATAACATCTGATAAACAGCAAATAAAAATTATTTAATTTTAAATATCATATGAGATATGATAGATGCATGACTAGACTAGTTGTAGAATAGTTCTACATAATTGTCTAGATTAGAATTTATTTTGATTAGATCAATTTAAATCTAATTTTTTAGATTATTATGTGATAATTTAGATCTGAAAATATGCATGATTTGATACATGAGATGTATGCAAAATATGCCATGATTAGATCTACTTTATATATGAGATATATGATATAGATCTGATATTGTTTTGTAGTATTGAATGTTCCTGATTAAGGCGTTCCTCTTGGCCGTCCGGTCATAAGAACGAAGAAGGGTTTAAAGGCCCTCTCTTCCCATTCGATGGGGTGTTCTTATGACGTGTAGGGGTGCTGCGTGTTCGTCCTTAATCAGAAATCCAAAACTTACTTTCTGCAAAACCCTAGATCCTGAAACCCTAGGATTTATTATGCATATTTTGTTTATGAACCCAACTTAATT
>QRFJ01000376.1:217564-305684 GCA_006176705.1 Cocos nucifera
TCAGTCTTCTACCTCTCATCACCACCAAAGCTCTCTTGGATATTTTCAGACATCCACTCCCAGCCTGATTACCAAAAGCATAATCTTGCTCCTCCAAGTAGCTCAAAGAAATCAAATTCTTTTTCAACTCTGGTACATGCTTGACATTTGATAATGTACGAATGATCTTGTCATACATCCTCATTCTAATAAAGCTAATTCCAGCTACTTTGCATGGGTGATCATCTTCAAGGCTGACACTTCCACCATCGGCCTTCTGGTAAGTAGCAAACCACTCCTGATGAGAAGTATAGTGGTGCGAGCAAGCTGAATCCAATATCCATATAGTATCACACTCTATGGATCCATCTGTACAACTAGCAGGTCTTCTCCACTACTTACAGAAGCTATATCATCTTCCTTATTGGCCTTCCCTTTTTCTAATCTCAAAAGGGGACAATCTCTCCTCAGGTGTTCAGGTTGATGATATTTATAACATTTCAATATCATCTTCCTCTGATTGCAAGAATTTATCCTATCCTTGGATTTCACTCTTGTCTTCTCCTTTGATCCTCCCTATCTTTCGTTCATAGCCAAGATCTCAAACTTAGGATCTTCCTTGTAGATCTTTTCTTTTTGCTCATTTGATCTTGGCACACCAATAATCTCTCCATAGTTTAGGATCTCCTTTTCATAAACTAAAGTTGATAGGAGACCATCATACAAACCTGAGAGAGAACATAATAGTAGCAATGCCCAATCCTCCTCGTCGATCTTCATATCCAAACTCATCACCTCAGAACACACCTGATTGAACCTTTAGATATGTGCAACAAGATCTCTGCCTTCGAGCATCCTCAAACTATATAGCTATTTCTTCAACCATAGTTTATTCGTCATGTTCTTCCCCATGTATGTATTCTCTAGTCTCTTCCAAAGCTCCTTTGCCGTAGTTTCTATGCAAACCTCGGGCAAAATTTCATCGGCCAAGCACATCCGGATTGTGCTAAAAGCAATTTCCTCCAACTCTTTTCAATCCTCAGCACTGATCTTTTTCGATCTTTCTTTTGTCAAGACCTTGTAGATTCTCTGCTGAACCAATAAGTCTTTTACTCTTTGCTGCCATAGGATAAAGTTTCCCTTGCCATCGAACTTCTCAAAATCCACCTTAAATCCATTTGATCCCATGACTTCAAACAAGTCAAGAACAGATCCCTAACACCCTTCACGATCACACACACCAGTAAAACTATCCTTCAAAGAAGATCTAATCAGCCCTAGATCCTCTTTCTAAATTTCTGTATCATCATTCCTCCATGTAAATAATCTCCACCTCAATCTAGAGATAACTATGAAGCAAACTAGAAGTTTTAGGATAAAACTTGGTGCAACAGATTCTGAATGTAGTAAACCCTAGGTATCTTCCTTTCTTCCATGCAACATCGCTCTGATATCAATTATCGGGAATGCATGCTCTTCCTACATGGATCAGCATGGCCATCGATGATTAGCCAAGCAATAAGAAAGTACTTCTTAGAGATTTTTGTGGAAGCATGATCAAATAATTCAAGGAATAGAGAAGAAGAGAAGAAGAGATTTCTGAAAGAAAAGAGCTTTTATTCAGTATATTTCAGTACCCTTACAATCTTAACCTACTTTCAGTATATTTACTTTACAAAGGGTCAAGCCCAAGCTCATAGAAAAACTCTCCAAATCCAAACAATCCATGTACACAAAATAATAACCCATGAAAACTGAGTCAGCTAACCTGGGACTGGATCGGCTCAGTCCTAAACTGGGTTGGCTCAGTTGTGTACCATGCCAATAGTCCAAAAATATTACTTTCTATCTAGATTTTTCTCTAAAACCTAGTCGATCCAGTCCTGGACTGAGCCGGCCCAATTTCTAACATAGCCGGCTTAGTCTCAAGGTGAGCTGACCAAGTTTCTAATCTTTGCTGGGAGAGTTGATTTCTCTTCTGGCTGGCACCCATCTTTCCATGACCTATCTTCTCATATTTCCAAGACTTGGGAGTGCCACTTCTGAGCTCATAGGTATCCGTTGTCGTGACATGCTAGTCTGTTGGGACTTAGTAGCTGAGGTTTGGATGGGATAGCTGTAGGCGGTGAAGAGCTCATAGTTACCATTGTTCCGGAGGAGTTCGGGTGTTCTCAAGATTGACCATGCCTTGACTGTTATTTGTTGTATCAAGAGCAAGTGCTAAGATTCTTTTGGGTAGCTGGGAGGGGTACAAAAGAGAGCCTACTAAGAGAGTCTAGAGGAAGCTCGCTCAGGTGGAGCCCCTTAAACAACTGGGGCCAAAGTCTGGAAGGAATTTGATTGATGGAGAAGTTTGATAGAAGGAGAAGTTTGGTAGGAGTTTATTTACTGAAGAAGTCTTGGAGGAGTTTAAGATAAGATATAGAAGTTTGTCCGGGGGAGGTTCTATCAATCGAAGGCTCTCAAGATGAGATTCGATGGTGATAGTGATACTCGATTTGAAGAAGATCCGGTGGGAAAGAAGTTCGGCCAGCTTTCAAGCTGGCCAAGTGAGACTATCCGGGGGGCGAAACCTCAGTGCTTCAACTGCTCAAGTGACTGCTCTGACTGTTCAAGTTCATCTGGGGTCTTGCTCAACTAGAAAGGGTCGCCTGCTTATGGTGGAGGAATCTGATTCCCTTTTCACCATTCAAGCCCATCCAAGCGGGGCTCATAACATCTTCTAGATTCTGGAGTTTGTCAATGTAGCTGAGAAAATCACTTGGCGATCTCGAGTTGAAGGTCGGCCACTTCAAAGTGAGCTAGAATCCAAAAACCTTTACCGGTCGAAGCTCGATCATAGCCATCGCCACTGGATGGGATTACCTAGAGATCAGACACCCGACAGAACTTTGGCAAAAAAGGGTTTATCCCCAAAAGCAGCCTCGGCATAATTTTTTTTGAATTTTTTGAGTTCATCTTCAGTCTTTTCCAACTTCTTCTTGACTTGATGAACTTTTCTTAAATTTTTGATATGAGCCTTCAAGAGAATACCCTGAGGTAGCGGTTTCGCTTTGACTGGAGACTATGCTTAATGTATAAAAGTATCACAACACCAAGGTATGGTGAAAAGGAAATTCATTTTCATTAACTAAAATGTTTGAGTATAGGAAAGGTAAAAAAAGTATAATTATCAAAAATATTTCACCTTTGGAGATGGGACAGTGGATAAGTTTGGTGCATCCTCGATGGTCTCCAACTCTTTGGTAGGTTCAGAGGTCGCAGTAGCAGGTTTGGTAGATGGAAGGTCAACGTTAGCAGCTAAAGGTTACATCTCATCATTGAAAGAACCCTCTATCAGAAAATCGAGGTCCAGCTCTAGAAATTTCTCTGTGATCCTCTTTTGGTAGAGATTGAATCCCTTGAGGAAGGCCTCCTGAGTAAAAGCTACTTTAGTATCGTCCATTATCTTCAAAGATTTGAAGGACTTAATGGCTTACTCCCTCTCCGCACTGACCTCAACTTCGGCCTTCTTCCTCTTGTTCTCTTCAAAAATCTAGGTGGGTTTTTAGCCCCATTGATGCTTGCTCCTTTTTCTGGAGTGCCTCCTGAAGATGCCCAACATTGACGGAATGGGCCTCCCTCAAGCGCTTGATCTTGGCTTTAGCACTCTTGACCTTTGCTTGGGCCTCTGGATGGCCCTTGAATCCTCGATTTTGTGGAGGTTTATCACCTTCGCATGAGTGAATAAATGATGCCCCAGCTGCAAATGGCAAGTTATGAGTTATAACTTGTGAGGTTTGTTTATACCCAACCAAACATAGAAGGAAAAGCTGATTACCTCGAGAAGGCCACATAAGAATCCCTTATCCTCTCCTCGTTATTTGTATGGAGCATCCTCTCAATGATGTGTGGAAGGATGCAGCCCTCCATTAAAGACTGGATGACCTTCCAGTCATCCAAGGAGCCTTGGTCCGGACTTGAATTATCATCACCAGATCCTCTAACATTCTTTCGATCCCTTTTGACAGTGGCTCTCTTCTTTTTCTTATCCATAACTATTCCCTGATCAGGGGGAGCAGAGGCAGCAGCTTCATTGGGCGAGGCTGAGCTCGATGCCACTATAGCAACCTTTGGAGTGGGAGTGGCTGGGCTCAAGTCTGCGACCTTCACCCCCTTTGACAATTTCTCCAAAGAACCGCTCTTTCTTTTGAGGGCTTTGATCCCTTTGGTCAATTGGTTCAGTTCTTCTAGTGTCATTTGTGTGGCAGTAAAAAAATCAAGGTTAAAAGAACAGATAAAAAAGTAGTTAATGAGACATGAATGTATTGTTAGGAAATGTTCCCTAAAGCCAATCATCTAAGTTGTAGATGATTGGAGTTAGTATATAAATTATCAAATAATAATAGTTATTTGACTTATTCATCATAAAATTTCTATCTTTCTTAAATAAACTTCTAAGTTATGATGTGGACAACCTCCGATCTGCATAGCGACTTTATGTAGACAACCTATAGAGGCTGGACGTGCTGTGTGGCTCCAAGCAACAAGGACAATAATAAAAATCAACTATGGTATTCTCGATCCACACAAAGGTAAGAGATTTGATCTCTTTTATGATCTAGATGAGATTTAAGATTTCTAAAATAGTTCTAGATCTAGGATATTGATGTGATCAATACCAGCCTATGATTTATTTTTTAAATTTATTCATGCATCATGATATGTTATAGATCCTAGATGTAGGATTTAGTGATTAGATCATATACATAATTAGGCTAAATAGTTTAATCTATGTATTCTGCAGTATCTAATTTTGAAAAAGTTTCAAAATATATGCATAAAATCCTGCATGGTTTTTCAATAGTGGTATCAAAGCTTTAGGTTCTTTTATGACATGATCATGGATGCTTTAAAATAAATCTAAAAATAAAAATTAATTGCACATACTGATCATAAGGTTGTCTTATTGTAAGGTTAACTCCTTACTATGAAAAGATTATCCTAGTATGTATTAATCTATAAATCTGAATCATGAATAAGTTAGATAAGATCTAAAATAATTTATAGCTTATTTTTTTAATTTTTAAATCTAAAAATTAAATAGATATTTGATCTATTATTGATTATTTAGATTAGTTCTAAATAATGTAGGGTTGTATATACTGATTATAAGGTTGCCTTATTATAAAGTTTACCCTTTACAATATAGAGGTTGTCCTAGTATGTGCTGATCTACATAATCTAAATCATAAATATATTAGATAAGATCTAAAATGATTGATGATTTATATTTAGATTTTAAATCTAAGATTTATTAGCTTATGATCTGAATTTTTGATCATTTAGATAAGATCTATATGATATGTTTCATGTTCTAGATCTAGATCCTCATGTTGTATATGTAGATATGTAGCCTTATTTCTGAATCTTGAATGAATATGTATGACATATATGCTTTATGAAATTTAAATTATGAACTTACTTTCTATAAAACTGTAGATTCAAAATTCTAGGACATGATCTAAATACTAAAATAAATCAGATCTAAAACCATGAATTGAAAATGATTCAATGTAAATTATTTATAAACTTGAAAATGTTTCAAATCATGAAATTAGAAACTAGTTCTGAGTTTTCAGACCCCAACCCATAAGCCTTGAAATTAATTGAGAATTAAGTGATTGTTTAGGATCTAGGTTTATGATTTGAAGATCCTAAGATAATTTCATAAAACATGGGTTAAAGGATAATGGGTTAGCTTTGATCAGATCATTAACTAGGTTAGACCTAGGGTTAGATTAAATATGGGCTAAGTTAAAAAATTGATCAAATCTAATTAATAGTTAATTAGGATTAAGTCATTTCTTTTCTATAGATCAATTCAGTAGTTGTAGTTGATCAAAGTCCATACATCTAATAAATGGACCTGATCGTGGCTCAGTGGTTGAGCCCGAGTCTTTAAGTAGACTAAATCAAAACTGATAAACCAATTGATGTCTAAGATAAGTCTGGCATTTTTAGACCAGTGATCTTTAATTGGCAGCCCGCTTATCTAGCCATCTCTGATGGTGTCTAAGGCAAGTTTTGGTAGACCCTCCTATCGATCTCACTTACCTGGCCAATGTGGTTAATCAGTTTTTGATTAGATTGCTCATTGATTCATGCTAACTCATGTCACATAGAAATTCAGTGAGACTGATTTTATTCAGTGAGACTGATCTAGGTGCCTATGGACCAAAATTGATCCTAGTTCTCATCAATGACTAGAGAGTCAATGGAAGGATTTGACTTGCTAAAGCCAGTGGGAGCAATTTGGTCCATGTCTTCTCTAACTTTAAATCACTAATAATTTAAATTCTCTAAAATTATTAGATCCTCAAAATGACAAAGTTATGGAGATAACTGAGCTTGGGTGATAATAGGTCCATTAACTTAATAATCATTTGAGGCCCAAAGTTCTGGTGCTTATTGACTAATAAAATTATCATTCATAATAAGATAACTTGAAAGTGTCTCTCTAATGGTGGTTAGGTTGATCAAGCAAAGTTTGGCTTAATGATTCATTGGTTAGATGCACAAAGTATGGTCATGTTAATGGTTGGACCTAACCGAATCCTTACGGTGGAGGCCAAAGCCTACTGATTAGGTTTCTAGGGCAAAATTAAATTACTAGAAGTTATTTGGAGAAACAATTGGTTAAAGAACCTACCCATAGATGCACATGGGTCAACCGGCTAAAGTCGGGCTTGCATGTAGTCTATGTGGATTCTAGTATCTACTAGAAAATTAAAATAATTTCTCAAATTGGAGGTAGAGATTGCCAATTTGTACAAAATAGTGAAAGAAACATTATACTAAAGTCTAAGTCTCTAGGCTTAAAATAATTCATATACAATAGGTCATTATTCTCTTTCTATTCAAATTAAGGCTAAAATCTTATTGCTCTGTTCATTGTTAGACAGTGATTGACTTATGGGATCCAATTTTGATAATTAGTATCGAAAGTTGAATTTGATTTAGCAACATAAAGAGGTTCATGCTAGGGCTTATAAGTCCAGTCAAAACAAAATGTCCAAAGTTAACCCAAATTAGGCAGAGTGCTTCTACTGTCAGAAGCAGGACTATAGAAAGAAGTATTGCTCTAAATATCTTGCTTCCCTTGACCTCAACAGGCTGAACAAGAGAAAAGGGCAAAGAGTTGCTTATCAAGGATATTATATGATAACACGTTGTTATTTCTCTATTTGAGTTTCTACTATCTAGGTATTAGATATCGGTAGTCTTATGCAATTCATTGCAAGGACTTTAGGTAAGTAGAAAATTTGAAAAATGATAAGAGATTTCTAAATGTCTAGGATGGAAGTCCTATTCCAATCCTAGCTTTAGGAATTATCGATCTCATTTTAAATACAAATATTATCATTTTGAGTGATTATTAGTATTGTTTGTTGTTTATGATAAATATGATCTCTGTTGGCCTTTTGGCCAGAGATGGTTATCATTTATGTATAAAAGAAGATTATTGTGATATCATTATGAATGGTGTTATAATAATACATGGACAGTAAAGAAATGATATACACATTTAATCATAGCCTATTAGTATAATGTATACATCTAATAAACATCCAAGTTAGATAATGTCACGGATGTCTACCTTTAGCATTATAGGCTTAGTCATATTAACAAGAATAAGATAAACAGGTTAGCTTAAAAGAAAAATCTCAACATCAATGATTGTGAATTGTTAACAACCTATGAGACTTGTCTTCTTTGAAGGATGATAAAGTCATCTTTTACTAGAAAAAGTGAAAGAGTTGGTGAAGTTCTAAGTCTCATACATAGTGATGTATGTGGACATATGAACTCAAGTGCCAGAGAAGGATATTAATATTTCATTATGATTATAGATGATTTATCTAGGCATAGGTGTGTCCAGCTTGAATCATTTAAAATGTTCTAATGATTCCGTAATGAAGTAGAAAGATAAACTAGAAAAGATATTAGAACTCTTTGATCAGATCGAGGAGGTGAATACTTATCCAGTAAATTTTTGACATATCTAAAAGTGAATAGGATTCTCTTATAGTGGACTCTTCTTGAAACACCATAGGATATTGATGTATCAGAAAGAAAAAATCAAACTTTGTTAGACATGGTTCGATCTATGATAAGGGTTTACTAGTCTTCTTATTTTAAGGTTAAGCTCTTGAGACTATTTATTTTACTTTGAAAATTTATTTTAAGTAAATCTTTTGTAAAGACTTCATATGGGATATCGATAGGATGTATACCTACACTCTCTCACCTTCGGATTTGGGGTTGTCCAATCTACATCAAATGTTTGTACACATATAAACTTAATGTGAAGTTTCATAGGTGTATGTTTATAGGGTATCCTAAGAAAACTAGGGGTTATTACTTCTACCATGCTGAAGAACAAAAATTATTCTCAATAGTAGGGCATTTTTTTTGGAAAGAAGTTCTTTAGAGAAGGAACTGATGTCTAAAAAGTTGAACTTGAGGAAGTTCAATCAATAGAATGAACTAACACAATCTAATAAATCTACAGAACCAAATTTGATTAGATCAAACCCAGAGCCCATTAAAAAGGCACATTTAAGGAGATTTGATAAAGTACCACATCAACTAGATAAATACTTCAATTTTTAGATGCAGGATGATAATCCTATTGAGCTCAATGAGAATAACAAGAATCCGATCATCTATAGAAATGCCATGCAGAGGTCTAACTCTTAAAAGTGGCTTGGAGCCATGAAATCTGAATTAAAGTTCATGAAAATCAATAGTATGTGGACATTAGTTGATCCATCTAAAGGGATAAAACCTATTGGATGCAAATAGATTTTCAAAAGGATCAGAATAGCATAAATGGGAAGGTAGAGATCTATAAAGCCCATTTGGCTATCATCTCGGAGTTGGAATATACATTTTGAATGTATGTCTTCATTATAAATGAAGAGAAACCCTACATCTATAGGTGGGCAAAAGGTTCTGTAGTGTTATTCCTTGTATTGTTAATGGATGATATTTTCTTAATCGAGAATGATATTCTAGCATTATAAGAAAAAAAGATTTTGGTTGTCATCTTATTTCTCCATGTACGGGACTAGATATGGCATACTTACTAAAGATAGTAAGCAGATATCAATCTGATCCAAGTGAGAACTACTTGAAGACTGTATAGACAATCTTTAAGTATTTGAGAAATACTAAGATCTAATGACTCATATATAAAGAAATTGACTTAAAACTTGTGGAATATTTTGGTTCTAGTTTTTAATTAGATTAAGATGACAGTAGGAGTGTTAGGTCATGAATTTATCCTAATTGAAGGAGCAATCTACTGAACAGGCTCCAAGCATAATACTATAGTCTATTCTATTAGTGATATAGAGTACATCATGACATCTGATGCTGCCATGTAGGCTGTGTGATAGTATAAGTTCATTAGCAAGCTGGGAGAGGCATCCTTCATCGATGGTCCAGTTCTAATGTAGCACTCGAGCCATAGCATAAGTTCATAAGTTCATTAGCATACACTGCATCGCTATCATCTTAGAGTTTAGATTAAGGTGACGTCGATCTTTAGAAGATTGACGAAAAAGAAGAACTTGATAGACCCACTTGCTAAAGCCTCGGAACTAAGGAGTTCTACAAGCTCAAGTGGAAGATAGAATATTTGATATTATTTTGATTGGCTTTAGTCCAAGTGAAAGTTGTTAGAAAATGTATCCTAAAGTCAATCATCTAAGTTGTAGATGATTGGAGTTGGCATTTGAATTATCGAATAATAATAGTTATTGGCTTATTCATCATAAAAGTTCTATCTTTCTTAAATAAACTCCTAAGTTATGATGAAGTTCTTAGAACTATACTTAATCAATAAAGAAGGATTTATCGGATGGTTCTTAAATTTATTCATGACTAAATGATAAGTTATTAATAAGAACGATAACATATCGAGTGTAGGTTGCTGTATGTCATATGCGTTGGTTGTCCTCATAACCAAGTAATGTGAAGATACTGGTATGGCATACAAGTGAGATGTAGGAGTATATCTGCACTGAACATAACCAATGTAGCACTCTACTGTCAAGAATAGCTAGTAAAGGCCAATGAATATAAATGTTCCTCCGATCTGAGATCACTATGGTGACTTGCAAGTAACTCACTGTACTTTGGTGCCAATCTATCTATATTTCTAATACATCAATAAAAGGTTTTTGGGTGTAGTTAAGTACATGTAGAGTCGGTGTATGAGTTAAGATAAAATTGACCACTCATGATTAACTTCAAGAAGTAAATGTCTTGCTGTATTTTAATTTAGCAAAACCTAGGCCTAGATAATCCTCATGAGGAGTCATGGGATTTGCAAAATTTTGAAATACAAAATGAATGACATGTATGAGTATTGACAGCTAACTTGATGTTATTTTGAGAGTTATTAGACAAAGGGATGAATTATATGATAACCATAGGCTAGTATTCTAAGAATGTTGCTTTGCATACATTTGACTTATCTGGACGTTGGGTACCATTGCTAGATGATTATTTTAATTGATACAGGAGTTGATTTTTGTGCTATCAACTTAGGTTCAAACCTATCAAGTCAGACACATAAGAGGTTGTTATGATTGGATGGTTGATTGATGATTGAAAATCGTTCAATGGTCGTATCATCTATGTGATTGATGATCGATCAAGTGCAAGTATTGTAAGAGGATCGATTAGTAATAGGATTGCTAATTGGCTCAATCTGATTGAGCAATCAGGCTGAGATTAAGTATAATTGAATTAAATTTAATTAAAATTGATTTGGATTTAATTGGGTTAAGTCCAATTGATTTATTGAATAAGCCAATTACAATGGAAAATAATTTCTTGTTAAACTAGGACTTGAGGGCACCTATTTTCTTATTGAGTTAGGATTTAAATCATATTTAAATTTGATGAAATTAATTTAATTGGGCTCCTAGTTGGACAAGGATCATCCTTAATTGGCTTATATTTATTCTAATTTAAATAAGATTTAAATTAGGTTTGACCTAGTCTACATTGGAGACTCCTAGTGCTCCTCTTCCCTTGTGCCACTAAGAATAAAGATCCCACACCCCTTTTGGTTTTATTCCAAAAATTTTACATGTCTTTTCCCACACCTAAGAGAATCCTTGTGCACCCTCTCTCCATTTATTTTGGAATAAAATTTGACTAGGTCAAAATAAGGAAGTTGTTTTGACTAGGACTCTAATTGTTAGAGTTTCAAATTACAAAATTGCCTTCTATTTAAATGGGATGTGGGAAGAAATACTAGAGTTTTTCTGTTCACACCAAAATTTTTGTTTACCCACTCTTCCTTTTTTTGTGCATGCCGTTGCTGGTCCTCATGCCAATTTTTGAGGGGGGAGGCATCCAAGAGTTAGACGCTTCCTTAACTTCCTTGTTTTAAAATCCTTTTCTGACTAGGTCTTCCTACTCTCAAGGGGTGCCTACTAAGAAGGGATTTTGCATGAGTATTCAATAGTTTTTTCCACACAAAAATCAGAAGAAGGAGAGAAGGGGCGTGGGGGTTTGAGGCGCCTACATTCTTGGAGGGATTGATTTATTTTGGACATCATATGGATGATGTCCTGTTGAGACAAGGTGAAGAGAAGAAGGTCTTCTCTTAGGTTCTCCTTAAGAGCCTTTTCTTGTCCATGTTTTGTGAGATTTTTTTATTAGAAAAATCAGAGAGAAAGAGAGGAAGGGCATGAAAAAATTCTATAAGAGAAGGTCTCTTCTTGTCCAAGTGTAAAGGTCTTTTTAGGACATCAATGGTTAATGTCCTGAAAGAGAAGATATATCTTCTCTTAGGGCTTTTTCTTAACCCTTTTTCTTTTTACTTTTTGAAAGATCTAAAAGTTGGACTTCTCCTTCCATTCTCCTCCTATTCTTCAACTCTTGGAGGGTCTAAGAGATCAGAAAAAATTGTTATAGATCGACCATTAAGAGGGATCCACGAGAAGCTAGCATTTCGAGCAGATCTTCATTCAACAAACCTTCAATCTATGTAGCAACTCCATATGGATAATCTATAGAGACTAGATGCACTATGCAGCTCCAAAGAACAAGAACAATAATAAAAATCAACTGCGATGTTCTTGACCTATGCAAAGGTAAGAGATTTAATCTCTTTTCTGACGTAGATGAGATCTAGGATTTTTAGAATAGTTCTTGATCTAGGATATTGATGTGATCAATACCAACCTATGATTTATTTTTCAAATTTATTCATGCATCATGATATGTTATAAATCTCAGATGTAGGATTTAGTAATTAGATCACATATATAATTAGGTTAAATAGTTTAATCTATGTCTTCCACTACATTTGATTTTGAAAAAGTTTCAAAATATATGCATGAAACCTTGCATAGTTTTCCAACATGTATACCTACTAGATTGAAGGAACTTAGATCGAGGTTAAACAAGGTCTGATTATCTAATAACTTGGATTGTGGAGGAGCTCAGTAATTTCTTAATTTTCTAGCGAAGTCGAGGTCCTCTCTTTCTAGCGTGAGAGCTCGATGGACCGAATCTCTCAACTGGCCCAAGGAAGAAAGTCTTAATTCTAAGGATGGGCAAGAAACAAAGAAAAAATTTATTTTTCAATTATGGATGGAGGAAGGAGCACTCTTAAGCAATCCCTTCTTGCCGAACTGATGGGACAAGTTGAAGGAAAACCTAGTTTTCCTACCACAGGATCGATCTAATCTGATCAGATCTAAAAAAAAATTTAAAAATTTTTTACTATGATCTGATTAGATCTGAGAGTTTTCAGATCTAATTGGTATGATCTAATTAAAAAATCTAAAATTAAAATTAAAATCATAACATCTAATGTTACCTGATTTAGGTAAACCATTTACCCTATCGATGATCTGACGAAGCATGAGGTTCTAACTTGAGCCACGCATGCGCCCAGTCTCTACTGAAGTCCACTCAGGTCAGATTTAAATGTCTTCTCCTTCTAGATCTGATGTCAAAACTTTAGATCTAGAATCAAACAGTGATGCCTTCAAACTGCTCTTCGATGGTAGCACTTTCGTCTCTTGATCTAGGAACTAGTCAGGTAGCTTTGCATGATCTTTGATTTTTTGCCCACTCCTTGGGCATGGAAGAGGAAGAGGAGATCTAGAAGAGGGCATGGAGATGGTGGGAGAAGTAGGGATTCATCATAGAGAAATTATGATACAAAATAACTTGCACAGGGCCCTATTTATAGACCTAGCACCATCCTGGAGTCTTGAAGCTTGAAGCAACTAGATTGCTTAAAGCAGAAGGACTCCTAATCTGAAATCCCATGCCCTACAACCTTTTCTTAGATTTTTGACACACAAAACATAGGAGAAAGTGGCATGGAGATGGGAGGATGAAGTTGAATTGGCGCAAGCAACTTATCTCTAAGAGTTTGAATCAAAACACCTTTCGATGGATCAGAACTCTTTCCATTCATCCAGTTAGAATCATCTATTATCAAGATAATTTTAATCGATCCCAAAATTCACCAGTGACACCTAGCAGTATATGATGGCAATCCATCAGAACTAAATACGAACTTCTCGGTGTAGCTACTTATGTGATTTGGTCCCTCTATCATGAGCTCCGATAGGATTAGGGTTAAGGTGAACTCATCAAACCCAACACCTGTCATATAAATAAATCATTTGATTCGAGTCTGATGTGAAACTCTAATAGAATCTCCTTTCTATTAATTCACACTGCCATGCCTATGGACTTAAGGACTCGATCTCATAATCACCATAGGACTACTACTCTATCAAGGTTTATAGATCCCATCTCGGTGCGATCCAGTTCCTATAATGAACATGCTATAGCCAACATACACCTCAAAATTTTGAATGGCTAGGGATTGAGTTATGGTGTAGTCCAACTATAACACACTTAAGGTGAACTGATGATGCATCTTAGGTCAAAGAACCAGACACATGACTGCAACATCGAGCTAGTTATTGATGAGAAGGTAGACTCCCTTATGACTGCTCAAGGTGGTCACGCTCAGTGCCCTTATTCTTAATAAGTATTTATGGTCTCGTTCCGATGTCTCCATACTATAGACTCAAGATCCATCTATTCTAAAAAAGAGATCATACATCAATCTTTTGGATTAATCACCATCCTCATGATGATCCTATGGTTAGGAGCAGTTTATGAATTAATTATGATAACACATGCCTTAAATTTTCAACTCTTGAAATACGCATTATCATGCCTGTTAACTTAAAGAATGTATCACAGACACTTTAAATACATAATGTGATAGAAAATATTTCTTTTATTAATTTTAAGTTAAAACTATAAAAATATCCCTAGCAAGTAGATTATAAGTGTCGGCTAATGTGGTTTCTAAGGCACACATCTAACAAACTCCTACTTGACCTAAAGCCAATTGGCTACAAATCTAAGTTTCATCTTCTCAAGATGGGCTTTGATCTTCTACTAGCTGAACGACTTTGTTAGTAGATCAATCGTATTGTTTGCGATGTCAACTCTCTTAACCTTGACATATCCCTTCTCGAGATAATCGTGGATTAGATGGAATTGCCACTCGATGTGCTTGGATTTCTGGTGAGACCTTGGCTCCTTAGCTAGGGCTATGGCACCATTATTATCGTAGTATAGAGGAATGACATCTGATGGCATCACTCTAAATTCTACAACAAACTTCTTATACCAGAATGCCTCCTTCATAGCTTCTGAGGCAGCAATGTACTTTGCTTTCATGGTGGAATCTGCTATCACATCTGCTTGGAACTTTTCTAGCTTACAGCACCATCATTGCACACAAATTGACTATGAGATGTCGACTTTCAATCATCTATATCAGATATAAGTCTAAGTCTGTATATCCCTGGACTTAGAGTTCTTCATTACCAAAGACTAAAAATATATCCTTAGTCCTTCTTAAGTACTTAAGGATACACTTTACAGAAGTTCAGTGCTCTTCACCTGGATTCGATTGATACCTACTTGTGACACTCACAGCATGCACGATATTAGGTCGTGTACATAGCATGGCGTACATGAGGCTCCCTATTGTCGAAGCATAAGAGATCTTGCTCATGCATTCAATCTCCTCAAATGTGTTGGGACACATTTTCTTGGAGAGATAAATGCCATGTCTGAAGGGCACTAGTCTCCTCTTGGAGTTTTTCATGCTGAACCTCTTCAGTATCTTCTCTATGTATATCTTCTGTGAGAGATCCAGCATCTTCTTCGGTCTATCCCTATAGAACTTAATTTCCAAAATAAAGGATGCCTCTCTAAGGTCTTTCATGAAAAACTCCATAGACAACCACACTTTGACCGATGTCAGCATGAAAATATCATTCTCAATCAGGAGGATGTCATCCACATACAATACGAGGAAGATAACAGTGCTCCCACTGACCTTTTTGAATATACAGGGCTCTTCCTTATTTTTGATGAAACTAAATGATTTAATTACATCATTAAAATGAGCATTCCAACTTCAAGATGTTCGCATAAGTTCATATATAGATCTTTCCAGCTTGCAGATCTTGTGATCACCATCACTGGATATGAAACCAAGCGGTTATTCCATATAGATATCTTTCTTAAGATATCCATTTAGGAATGCCATTTTTGTTAGATGTGTGTCCTAAAAGCTAGATTGGTCGATACTTATAAATTACTTTCTAAAGGCATTTTCATAATTTTGATTTAAAATTAATAAATAAATTATTTATTCTATCACATTATGTATTAAAGTATATGTGATACATCCATTGAGTTAACAGGCATGATAACATATATTCTCAAGAGTTGAGAATTTAAGGCATGTATTATCATAATTAATTTATAAATTACTTTCAATCGTAAGATCATCATGAGGATGGTGATCGATCCAGAAGATCAGTATACGATCACTTTCCTAGGATAGATGTATCTTGAGTCTATGGTGTGGAGACACCGAAATAAGAGTATAGGTACTTATTGAGAACAAGAGCATTGAGCGTGACCACCTCAAGCTGTCATAAGAGAGTCTACCTTCTCATCGATGACTAGCTCAATGCTATAGTATGTGTTTGGTTTTTTGACCTAAGGTGCATCGACAGTTCACCGTGAGGGTGTTATAGTTTGACTATATCATAACTCAGTCTCCTAGCCATTCAAAACTCTGAGGTGTATGTTGGCTATAGCATGTTCATTATAGAAACTTGATCGCACCAAGATGGAATCCATCAACCTCGGTAGAGTAATCTTATAATAAACATAAGATTGAATCCTAAAATGAATGGCCAATCCTAAAATACTTGGCCATGGTAGTGTGAAATAATAGAAAGGAGTTTCTATTACAATTTCACATTGGACTCGAATTGAATGATTCATTCACATGACAGATGTTGGGTTTGACGAGTTCATCTTTACCCTAATCCTGTCGAGGCTCATGATAGAAGAATCCAACTATGTAGGTAACTGCCCTGAGAGGTTCGTATTTAGTTCTGATGGTTGCCACCATATACTGCTAAGTGTCACTGATGGATTTTAGGATCAATTAGAATGGTCTTAATGATCAACCATTCTAATTGGATGAATCAAAGAGTTCTAGTCCATCGAAAGGTGTTTCAATGATATCAACGATGGAGATCGTGACATGTCCCATTACACAAACAAGGATTTGAATCTGGATGTCATCAATTGGGTTAATCTAGTTCGATTAATTTGAATTAGATCCAATTAGCTTCAAAAAAATCATGCTAGAATATGATTGAGCCTAACATTCTCCTTCTATAGTCTTTCTAGTTCATCTTGATTGAGTCAAATTAGATTTGGCTCATTCGAAAGGCCTATATGGGTTTGTCCTAATCTAACAAGGCTTGTCCTAGTTACAATAGGGCTTGTCTTGATTAGAACAGGACTTGTCCTAATCAGACAAGGCTTATCCTGATGAGATCAGGGCTTATCCTAAAATCATAAGATGAAATTTGGACATGGCTCTCCCAGATACCTTGTATGGTTTTGCCTTGATCTGACTGGATCTTGTCTTGGCCTAATCAAGGCTTGTCTTAAATCCCATGAGATGGAAATAGGATAAGGGTTGTCTTAATTAGATTAGGATTTATCCTAAAATCATCAGATATAATTAGGACAAGGGTCTTTTGACCCGGTCATGCAAGAATTAAAGGATTGGCATGCGTGCCCTAGGAATTCTCTTAGGGCATGCACCCCTGATGGGATTTACATGGAAGAGAAGGGTGCACACCCCTTCTAGCATGTGCCCATGATGGATAAACATGAGATGTTATCTATTTTGGAGTTTGAATGGGTCAAAGGTGTTTGAAGTCATTCAAACTCTAAGAGATAGAACCTTTACACCAAACCTCCTATCTTATCCATTATTGGCAGCATTTCTCATCCTATTTTGTACAACAAAATAAGAGAGAAATCTAATGTTGGCATGGAGAGGCTAGGGAGTCCTTTTGCTTGAAGCAAACTAGTTGCTTGAGGCTCTAGGACTTCAAGGCTACACATAGGTCTATAGAAGGACTTAGATCAAGGGTGTTTGATCATCGCATTAATCTATGGTGAAGCCCTGCTAGTTTCTCTATCTCCCACACCTTATTCCCTGATCCCTTTCCACTTCTCCATGCCCAAGGTGTTGGACGAATTCAGCTTCATAGCTTGAAGGCTGTTGGTGCAAAGACCAAGTCTAGAAGATCCCCATCGTGAGACAATCGCACTGCTATCTAAGATTAGATCGAAGGTCCACTAGGTTGATTGTGATGGGATGCTATGCAGGATTTCTAGCTCTACTTTTAAAATTTTTTTTGAAAATTAATTAAATATAGTAAAAATTAAAATTAATGTAATTAATTTAGAGCTGTTGATCCTATCAAAAAACCCTACACTAAGGATCTAAATGTGATATACATGCATTTCAAATCTAAAAATTAAATCGATAGCAGTAAACTATTTACTACTATACTACGAATTCAGAACACGATGCGGGTAGCCAAACTTTGCAATCCAATTACTGTCGGGGAGATCCACTTATTGCGATATAGCCACATAATGTATCTAACCTCTGCGGATCATGTTAGGAATGTGTCCCAAAGTCAATTATCAATCTATTGATAGTTGAGCTATGCTTTTATAATTATATATGAATTATGAATTAATAAAAATTATTTTAGTATTTTTCATCATAAATTTTTTATCTTCTAAGAAACTCCTATGTTATGATAAAGTTCTCAGGACTATCTAGACTTGATAAAGAATGATTTATTATTTAGTTCTTAAAATAGTTCATGATAAAATAATACGTTGTTACTTAGGACAACAATGTTTATTGAGTATATGTCATTGTGTGCCATATAGGTTGGTTATCCTCGTAATCAAGAAGAAACTAGTATGGCATGCAAATGAGATGTATGGGTACATCTGCACTAAACATGACCAACTCCAGAGTTTTTCTTCCATCAAGATTAGCTCCGATGGAATATGGGTATAAGTGTCCCTCCGATCTGAGATCACCACGGTGACTTTCAAGCAACTAACTATGCTTTGGTGTCGAACTATCTAAATTTTTAATTTGGTGATGGAAGATTTCTAGGCTAATTAAGTACTTGAGGAGTCGGTGCATATATCAAGAAGGGATTGACCACTCCTGATTTTAGAAGTTGTGTTCAATTATATTTCAATTTAGCAAAGCCTTGGCTAGGGTAGTCTTAGTGAAGAGTCACGGGACTAATTACTTTGAGACACGACATGGATGTATTTTCTAGGGTTGATAGTCTAATCCTGAGTCATCTATTATATAGTGGCCATATGGATGAATTATACGATAACTATATTCGGGTAGGTTCTGAATGTTGTGATTGCGACTATTCGATCTATTCGGACGTCGGGTACTATTACTAGATGGTCACATCAGTTAGTATAAAAAGTGGTTTCTATGCTATCGGTTTAGATTTGAACTTGTAGAGTCATACCTATTAGAGATTCCTACCTGATTTGATGGATGGTGAAGAGTCCCATCAGGCTGGGACTCTATGGTCAAGAGTCCCACCAGGCTAGGACTCTATGATCAAGAGTTCCACTAGATTGAAACTCTTCGATCAAAAGTTCTACTAGGTTAGGACTCTGAGTCCTACCGATTTGAGACTCTATGATTAAGAGTCTAGACTCTATGACCGTGAGTTCCACTCATTTTGGGCACCAAGGTCAAGAGTCCCACTGATTTGGGACTCTTCGATCAGGGTTTCATATCGATGGACTCTATTACCTAGATATTCATCATATTTGGATTCTATATTCATGAGAGATTTAATTAGTGATTTGATCTCTAATTAACTTAATTTAATTCAATAATTATTTTTGGTTCAAGTTCAATTGAATTGAATTTAGTTGGATTTGACCCGATTAGGTTATGAGATGACCTAATCATCGAGGAGGTTTGATCCCTGATTTGATCAAGAATTGAGATTGATCAATTTTTAATTTTATTAGAATTTAATTAAGTCTAATTAATCCTAAATTGGTTATGTTTAATTTGATCTAATTAGGCCTAGCCAAAGTTGTTTGAGTTAGTCCAATTGGATAAGGTTCCCTATAGACTAGTTTGACTAGTCTACTTCTCCCTTGCACCTTTTTATTTCCTCATGAGAATGAGATTCTTGTGACTTATTTTTCACATGTAAAGGGTGCACAACCAGCTTTCCCACGTTCCAAAAGGATAGAGATGGATTGTTCGTCTTTCAAATTCAAAGGGCAACAACCTTATCTCTTCCCTGCGCTACCTCACATTTCTGCGTCCCCTTTACTCCATGAGAAAATGTTTCTCATGAAGTATTTCCATGCACAAGAGAGGGCTCATGTTCCCTTTCTTACACCTCAGATGGATGAAACAAGTTTGGTTAAAATTTGAATTCAAATGAGATTTGAATTCAAACTAGTAACCAACCTGATCTCGTCCATTCACGCATAGAATACTCGATCTTGCACAAAATAAAAGGAAAATAATTTTTGGGCATGCAAACATCTTTCATTTAGAGAAAAAGTGCATGAGCTCCCCCTTCTTTATGGAAAAATTCAAAAAGAAAAATCTAAGAAAAAGTTCTAGAGAAACTAGTGCATAGGGTTTTGGTGAGTGTGCTGCCCTAGGTTTTCAGTCTAGGGTTCGGGAAGAGTTTGTGTGAGCTATGAGTGTCATGAGCCCACCAAATTTCTGAGAGAACCTCCTCTTCCTCTCTACTACATAGCATCAATGAAGTCCATAGATGAAGATCAAAACTATTCGATCAAAACAGCCTCTGAAAGACTCCAATGTCGAGCTAGCACTTGCGAGGAGCCGATCAGGACCAAGAGCCTTGTGTGGACGATCCATGGAGGCCAGATATCTGTGTGGTTGCATCATGACTAGTGGACCTCCTCGATGATGATCAGATCATGGCGATCAACTACCCATAAAAAGGTATTGTGTTCTGAATACAAAGATATAGTAAATAGTTTGCTGCATAGTTTTATTTTTCAGTTCTATATAATGCATGCACATTATGTTTAGATTCTTAGTGTAGGATTTAATATTCTGATATGATTAGTAGATAATCAATTAAATTAATTATTTTTTTTCTATAATTTTACTATTTTTGAAAAGTTTTTTGAAATTAGCACTACAAACCCTGTATTGTTTTCCTTCAAATGGTATCAAAGCAAGGTTTTGCTAAACATGATATGCATGCATGTTTAGATTGATAGTTTAGATTTGATCTAAATATTAATCTAATAATTTGATTAATTAGATCTAAAAATTAAAATCAAGATCATACGGACTGCAGGTTGTCCTGCTGTAGGATTTACCCCCTACAGTGCAAAGATTGTCATTATATATGCTTGATCTTATAGTTGATCATAAAATTTTTAGATTAGATCTAATTTTTTTATGATATGATAAATTAGGTTTTAATCTAATTATTGATCATGAATGCATATTTAGATAGGATCTAGAGTTTGATTCATGATTTAGTATGATGTAGTGTACATAGTTTTAGATTAAATCCTATAACTAGTGTTGTTTGTAAATTAAGCCGATTCAATTTTGAAGTGAGTCAACTCAATTGATAAATAATGCCAAGTTGTAAAGAATCTTTTCAAATTTAAAAAATATTTTTAAAATGCCAAACCCTAACCCTCAGCCCATTAACTTAATTAAAATTAAATGAAATAATTTAGTGTCTAGAATTATGAATTAAGACCCTAAGTCATTAATCATAAACTTGTGGGTTATTGGGTTAGATGAATTAGGTCCATAAATTAGGTTAGACCTAAGGTTAGTTAAAGAATAGACTAATTTAGAGTAGTTGATCAAATCTAATTAAATGTTAATTTAGATTAGGTTAAGAACTTTATAGACTTCATTTCAATAGTTGTAGTTGGTCAAGTCCATGCTTTTAACGAGGACCAAATGGACTTGATTCATGGCTACACGGTCGAACCTAAAATTACTAGATTGGTCAAATTGAAACTAATAAACTGGATGGTGTCTAAGATAAGTTTGGCACTTTAACCAATGATTTTTAATTGGGAGCTACTCGCATTGATTCGATCTTTGATGAATTAATGGCATATCCCTTCCACTGATCTCACTTACCTGGCCATCCTGATAAATTAGATTTTGATTAGATCACTTGGTGATTTGGGCTCACCCATATAAATTAGATAAATCAGTCCGACTGATTTAGATGCTCCTAACGCCAACCTAGATTAGATCTTTTTTTATCTGACTTTATGAAGTCAGTGGGAGGATCGAAATTGGCTCACTAAATTTCTCCTTCTTCTTAAAATATGTTAATTAATTTTTCTAAAATTATTAAATCCTTAAAAATAAAATAGTTATATAAATAACTAAATCATAGACTCCCAATAAGTTGAGTGATAATGGATTCATTAGTATAATGATCATTGGAGGCCCAAAGGCCTGGTGATTATTGACTAATAAAATTATCATTCATAAAATGATAATTTGATTAAGTCTTTCTGATGGTGGTTAGGTTAGCTGACCAAAGTTGGATCTGATCATTTATTGGTTAGATAAGATCAAATGTGGTCATGTTAATGGTTGGACCTAATCGAACCTTTTCAGTGGAGGTCAAAGCCTACTGATTAGATCTCCGAGGCAAAATCAATATTATTAGAAGTTGTTTAGAGAAATAATTGATTTTGAATCTATCCATAGATGTATATGGATTGACCAACCAAAGTTGGGCTCATGTGTAGTCTATGTGGATTCTAGTACCCACTAAGAAATTAAAGTAATTCCTCAAATTGGAGGTAGAGGCTACTAATTCATATAAAATAGTGGGAGGACCTTTAGACTAAAGTCCAAGTCTTTAGGATAATTGATTCATATACTAATTAGGTTTGATTTTTCTTTTTGTGTAGAAATAGCCACTAATCTATCGCTCCGATCATTGTTAGATAATGAAAAATTAATGGGATTCAACTTCAATAGCTGGTATCATAAGTTGAAAATCATTCTTGAGCATGAGCGAATTCTTTATATAGTAACGGATCAAGCACCTGAAGAGCCAGCTTTGAATGCTAGAGGAGCGGTATGAGACACTCATCAGAAGTGGCTCAACAACCATACCACCATTCAGTGCATAATGCTGGTGACAATGAATGATGAGTTTAGCCGTAGGTTCGAAAACACCCAACCATAGGAGATGCTTCAAATGTCGAACGACTCCTTTGGCTTGCCTGACGATGTTGAAAGGTACAAAATAAGTTGTGCCATTTTCAATACTTGGATGAGGGATGGGGCCTTAGTCATCGATCATATACTATATATGATCGAGATGATTGAGCACCTTAGCAAGCTGGGCTTTCTCCTGCATGAGTAGCTCGATAAGGATGCGATCCTTAATTCCTTGCCCAAGTCTTTCCTCTCTTTTCTGACTCATTTCAGAATAACAAAGCCTGCAGTCAACTATCATGACTTGTTATGGTTGCTACAGAACTTTAAGAAGGATCACCAACTCCATAAGAAAATGATGAATGTAGTGGGAGGGTCTTCTTCTGATCGTTGACCCTTTAAGAAAGAAAAGAAGAACAAGAAGAAGAAGAACAAAAAGGTGCAGCCAAATATCAGGATGAGTACACAGGGTCAGACCAAGAAGTGCAAGCCCGATCAGAGCTAGGTGCAGTGCTTCTTCTGTAAGAAGCAAGGGCACTGGAAGAGGAACTATCCTCTGTACATTATCTTCCTGAACTCGAATAGGCCAAGAAAGAAGCATATAATTATTGGGCAAGGTAATTATATGATAACATCTTATAATTTTTTCTTATTTAATTCTATAGTCTAGGTATTAGATACCGGAAGCCTTTATCATATTTGTAATTCTATGCAGGGCTTGCAGGTTAGTAGGAGATTTGATCAAGGTGAGAGGCTTTTGAACATTGGAGATGGAAGACAAGTTTCAATTCTAGCTTTAGGAATCATGAACCTTATAATCAATTCAAATAAAGTTATTCTTAATGAATATCATTTTTTCCAACTTTCTTATTGAATATCATTTCTGTAGGCCTTTTGGCCATAAATGGTTATGAAATATCAATAAAAAAAATTATAATATCATTTTGAATGGTGTTATAATTTTTATTGGATGATTGAATAACAGTATTTATTTATTAACTATGCCTGTTAACATGGTTCAATCCTCTAGTAAACATCTTAGAATTAGTGATGTGTCCGAAGTCTACCTTTGGCACTATAGGTTGGGTCATATTAACAAGAACATAATAAATAGGTTAGATCAAGAAGAAATTCTTGAGGTTAGTGATTGTGAATCGCTTTCGACCTATGAGTCCTATCTTTTTGGTAAGATTACCAAGTCACCTTTTACTGAAAAAGGTGAACGAGCCACTAAACTCCTGAGTCTGATCATTTAGATGTATGTGGATCCATGAGCTCAAGTGCTAGAGGTGAATACTTCTTCATAACCTTCACAAACTACCTATCAAGGTATGGGTATGTCTATTTAATGAAGCATAAGTTAGAGTCGTTTGAAAAGTTCAAACTATTTTGAAATGAGGTAGCGAAGCAAACTGAAAGAATATTAAAACTCTTTGATCTAACCGAGGGAGTGAGTACCTTTCAATGAGTTTCTGATATATCTAGGAGAAAATGAGATTCTCTCTTAATGGATCCCTCCTTGAATACCACAACATAATGGTATGTCTGAAAGAAGGAATCAGATCCTGTTGGACATGGTTTGATCCATGATGAGATTTACTGATTTACTTATCTTCTTATGGAGATATGCACTTGAGTCAGCTTGTTACATTCTAAATAGAATTTTCAGTAAATCTATTAATAAAATACCATATGAGATACGGATAGGACATAAGCTAGTGCTCTCACACTTTAGGGTTTGGGGATGTCCGGCTTTTGTCAAAGATTTAGTGACAGACAAGCTTGGACCTAGGTCTGATAAGTGTAGTTTTATAGGTTACCCAAAAGAAACCAAAGGATATTACTTCTACCTTTCTAATGAGCAAAAAGTATTTATCAGCCTTAAGATAGTCTTTTTGAAAAAGAAGTTTCTTGGTGAAGGAACTAATATCTATAAGATCGAACTTGATGAAGTTTAGTAGGTGAAAGAATAGACACAAGTTATTGAACCCGAGCTGGATCTGATTAGATCAGATCCAGAGCCCATTGTAGATGCACCCTTAAGATGATCTGATAGAGTACCATGTCAATCGGACAGATGTTGGAAATTATATCCTAAAGCCAATCATCTAGGTTGTAGATGGTTGAGCTAGATATTATTATACTTAAATTATTAATAAATAAAATTATTATTTTAGCATTTTCATCATTTAGTGCATCTTCATGTAATGAGCTCTTCTATGATGAAGTCCTTAGGACTATTTAGACTCGACAATGGAGGATTTATCGTTTAGTCCTTAAACCAGTTCGCGATCAAATGATTTATTATTACCCAGGATGACAATGTATCGAGTGTAGGTTATTGTGTGCCATAAGTATTGGTAGTCCTGTTAACCAAGAAGTATGGAGATACTGTTATGGCATGCAGGTGAAGTATAGGGGTACATTTTACTAAACATGATTTAACTATGAAGCTCTCTTCTGCCAAGAGTTGCTCGTGAAGAATATGGGTATATGTGTCCCTTAGACCTAAGATCACCATGGTGACTTGCAAGCAACTCACTGTACTTAGGTACTGGACTACCTAAATTTTTAATTCAATGACGAAAGGCTACTGGGTGCAGTCAAGTACTTGGCTTATCAGTGCGTGAGTCAAGATGGAATTGACCCCTCCAACTTTTGGAGCAAGTACATCGTTGTATTTCAATTTAGCAAATCCTCAGTCGAGTAGTCCATATGATGGATGTTAAGTTTTGAAATATACTATGGATGAATTTTAGGATTGACAGTAAATCCTAGATCATCCTTTGAGCATCGAGGTCAAGGGGATGAATTATACTGTAACCATATGCCACAGGTTCGTCAATGTTGCATTGCAATTTTTCAACCTATCCGAACATCGGGTACTATTGCTAGATGGTCACATCGATTGGTATAGAAAATTAGTTTCTGTACTACCGACTTAGGGTTCAAACCTATGGGGTCACACACAATAGGAGTTCCTACCTGATCTAATGACTGATATTGAGTCTCGATGACCTAGGACTTTATGGTCAAGAGTCCCACTGGACTGGAACTCTATGACCATGAGTCCCATTGGATTGGGACTCTATGTCCTACTTGTCTGAGATTCTTTGATCGTGAGTCTTGTGACCTAAGACTCTATGACCAAAAGTCCTAGTGGACTGAAACTCTGAGTCCTACTCATTTGAAACTCTCTGATCAAGAGTCCCACTGGTTTGGGACTCTATGATCATGAGTTCAATTCATTTGGGACATTGGGCTCAAGAGTCCTACTAATTTGAGACTCTTCAAGAGTTTCATATTTGTTAGTGCAGAATCTGGTTGACGTCGGATCGAACTGGAGTTGGAAAAGAAGAGGTCGCCATCGATGATCTGCAAAATAAAGTTCTATTCGGAGTTGGTGGTGGTGGCTTCGGCAAAATCCTCCCATGATCAAGTAAGCTCTTTTGGTCAATAGAAATGGAGTGCTCATGTAAGAATTCAGTAAAATTTTGGGAAGGAGAAGAGAGATTAGAGAAAATGTATCTTAAGGGTCCTTTTCTATAGACGGAGCCTGTATAGCCATAACCATCTGGTAGTGGGCCGCTCGGGATCATGTGAAATTTATTATCATAATCATCCGGTAGTGGGCCACTCGGGGCCATATGGAATTTATTACGGAGAGAGGTGTCGCCCATTCATTGAGATTTAATAGTCGAAGTTCGGAGGAAGCAGGCGTTGGTTGGTGAAGAGCTTTGACATGTGTCAATTCTAGAGGAGTTCGAACTCCTAAAGAAAATATGGCTAGAGGAGATCATTCGGGAGAAATACTACTTAAAATCTGAAAGTAATCCACTGGAGGAATCCGGATGGTGTTCGACTAATGGAGAAGTCCAGAAGGAGTCTGATTGGTGGAGAAGTTTGGCTGAAGAAGAAGTTTGGAAGGAGTTTGGCTCTTGAAGAGATCCGACTGCTGGAGAAATTTGACTGAAGGAGAAGTCCAAAAGGAGTTTGGCTCCTGAAGGAATCTAATTGAAGGAGAACACCAGAAGGAGTTTGATTTCTGGAGGAATCCGATTGAAGGTGAAGTCCGAAATGAGTTCGACTGTTGGAGGAATTTGATTGAAGAAGAAATTCGGAAGGAGTTTGGCTCCTAAAGAAATCCGACTGAAAGAGAAGTTCAAAAGGAGTTCGGCTTTTGGAGGAATCCGACTGAAGGTGAAGTCCAGAAGGAGTTCGGCTACTAGAACAATTTGACTAAAGGAGAAATCTGAAAGGAGTTCGACTGTTGGAGAATTTTCGATCGAAGCTCTTCTACGATTATCTATTACATTAGGCTAAGCATCAGACTGGACTTCGACAGGAGCGGGGTTTATTTTCAACAATAGTCCTCTCAATCTCAAGTTTGAAATTCGAAGAAAGGGAGTACAAAAAAGATGACTGTCGAAGTTTCTTTCCAGGCTCTGCACCCATTGAGGTTGAAGCTTGAGGAAGATCTTATCTCCCATGGAGGTTGAGAAAGATCTTATCTCCAGCTGAGGTTGTAGGAGATCTTATCTCCTATTGAAGTTGAAGCTCAGAGGAGATCTTATCTCTAGCCGAGGTTGAAGGAGATCCTATCTTCTTTTGAAATTGAAGCTCGTGAGAGATCTTATCTCCAGCTGAGGTTGTACAAGATCTTATCTCCTATTGAAGTTAAAGCTCGGGGGAGATCTTATCGCCAGTCGAGGTTGCAAGGAGATCTTATCTTCTATTGAGGTTGAAGCTCGAGGAAGATCTTAGAGGTTGTAGCCCGGGGGAGATCTTATCTTTGATCGAGGTTGAAGCTTTGGAGAGATCTTATCTCCGATCGAGGTTTATGAAGATTCTATCTCCTATTAAAGTTGAAGCTCGGAGGAAATCTTATCTATGGCCAAGGTTTTAGGAGATCTTATCTCCTGTTGAAGTTGAAGCTCGGGGGTGATCTTATCTCCAGTCAAGGTTGAAGGAGATCTTATCTTCTTTTGAAGTTGAAGCTCGGGGGAGATCTTATCTCAAACCGAGATTGTAGGAGATCTTATCTACTATTGAAGTTGAAGCTCGGAGGAGATCTTATCTCCAGTCGAGGTTGTAGGAGATCATATCTTCTGTTGAGATTGAAGCTCGGGGGAGATCTTATCTCCAATCGAGGTTGTAGGAGATTCTATCTTCTATTGAAGTTGAAGCTCAAGGGAGATCTTATCTCCAGTCAAGATTGTAGGAGATCTTATCTCCTATTGAAGTTGAAGCTCAGAGAGATCTTATCTCTAGTCGAGGTTGTAGGAGATCTTATCTCCTATTGAGATTGAAGCTCGGGAGAGATCTTATCTCCAACTGAGGTTGTAAGAGATCCTATCTTCTGTTGAAGTTGAAGCTCGGAGAAGATTTTATCTCTAGCCGAGGTTGTAGGAGATCTTATCTCCTATTGAGATTGAAGCTCGGAAGAGATCTTATCTCCAGTCGAGGTTGTAGGAGATTCTATCTTCTATTAAAATTAAAGCTCGAGGAAGATCTTATCTCTAATCGAGATTGTAGGAGATCTTATCTTCTGTTGAAGTGTTGGGGTCGTCGGTACGGCCTCTCCCTCTCTCTTATTTTATATCGATGAGGTCTTCGACTTTGCTCACATTTGGACGAGGTTCTCCTCCTATTCCTAACGGACTATAGGGGTACATTAGGATCGTTGTTAGGGCATCTCTCCTCACCTCCTCTAAAATAAATGAGGCCTTCGAGTTTGTTCACGTTAGGATGAGGTTCTCCTCCTATCTGAAATAACTGGAGGTCTTCGACTTGCTGATGTTAGGACGAGGTTCTCCTCCTATTCCTAACATGGCTAATTTTGATTGCTTCTTTCCAATCATCACATAGTTTTTGTACTAAGAAAGAATAATGTTGAGATGGAGGAGTTTTATTGAAGAAAAATTATTGGTAGTACATTCTTAGATTTTTTGAATTTCAGGGTCGTGGGAGCGTTGTTCCTCCGATCTCCTTCAGGCGATAAGCTTCAGGCTGGACGACCTCCTCTATTTCATATGGATCTTCTCAATTTGGAGCAAGCTTTTCCTTGCTCTGAGGCTAAGAGATGGTGGCTCGCCAAAGCACTAAGTCCTCCAGAGATAGTGTTGATGATGTCAAGAGGTGGCCAATCTTCTTGTTGTTCCTCCCTCCTTGGTGGTTCTAGCTATGACAGTACCCTCGATCGATCTTCTCTTGCTTCAGGCCGATGTCTGAGGAATCAATCCAGCCGGCCTCTCCTGATGAGATCCTTGATCTCGTCTTAGAGCTGAATGCATTCTTCAGTATTGTGCTATGATCATGATGATACAAATAGTACTTGCTTCGATTGCACTTGTTTGGGGGAGATCGTAATTTCTCTTCTCAGGGGAGAACTTCTTCACGCCCTTTTGTCGGGGTTTTTTTTAAGACAAGCTTAAGGAGGACTTCGGGCTCGCTTGCACTCAGGGGGGGTTCATGAGCATGGCCTAACTTCATTCGGCCCTCTGTCAGTTGTGGGTTTATTAGCGTGGTAGAGTTTCTCATTCCGTCGATCCATCTTTCATAGTTTTTGATTGAGGATGTCATCTCGATCGTGGATCTTGGAAGGCTTCTGGCTATAGATGGGGAAGGTCTCTTTTGGAGAAGAATCATGATTTGAACAAGGATCCTCTGCTCTCTATTTCTTTTTTCAGGGGCGATGGATATGCTAGCCCAATTACTCCTCCTTGGAATCGATTTCTGATATTCCGATGGTGAATTTTCTGCTGGAACCACCATCGGGGGTTGCCGCATGGCCTGCACCATTTCGGTGAGGCCCTAAACCTGCTACATCAGTAGATTAAACTATTTTGGATCTACCACAATCATCGATGGAGGAGGAGGTTGAAGCGCTAGCGATGGAGTGGGAATGGATGGATCTGGCTCAGATCTGATGGCAGAAGCGGTAGATCTCTAGGTAGTCACCTTCTTTGGATGCATTTCTTAGGATTAAGGGAGAGGATGGAGATGAACCTTGAAGAAGAAGATCTACAGGGTCGACTGAGCACTCCTTTAAGAACAAGGATACATCAGAAATAGAGAGTCCTTCCTTTAGCGCCAATCCTATTGGTGTAGAATCTAGTTGACATTGGATCGAGCTGGAGTTGGAAAAGAAGAGGTCCCCATCGATGACCTACAAAACAAAGTCCTATCTGGAGTCAATGGTGATGGTTCTGATAGGATCCTTCGATGATCAAGTCAGCTCTTCTAGCCAACAAAAATGGAGTGCTCAGGTTAGAATTCAGCAGAGTTTTGGAAAGGAGAAGAGAGCTTAGAGAAAATATATCTTAAGGATATCTTTTTATAGATAGAGCCTGTATAGCCATAACCGTCCGGTAGTGGGCCGCTCGGGGCCACATGAAATTTGTTATCATAATCGTCTGGTAGTGGGTTGCTTGGGGCCATGTGGAATTTACTATGGAGAGAGGTGTCATCCATTCATTGAGATTTAATAGTCAAAGTTTGGAAGAAGCAGGCATTGGTTAGTGAAGAGCTTTGACATATATCAATTCCAAAGGAGTTTGGACTCCTAAAGGGAATACAGCTAGAGGAGATCATCCAAGAGGAATACTACTTGAAATCTGAAAGTAATCCACTGAAGGAATTCGGATGGAGTTCGATGGATGGAAAAGTCCAGAAGGAGTCTGACTAGTAGAGAAGTTTGATTGAAGAAGAAGTCTGAAAGAAGTTCGGCTCCTGGAGGAATCCGATTGTTGGAGAAATCCGACTGAAGGAGAAGTCCAAAAAGAGTTTGGCTCCTGGAGGAATTCGATTGAAGAAAAAGTCTAGAAGGAGTTTGGCTCCTGGAGGAATCGGATTGAAGATGAAGTTTGGAAGGAGTTTGGCTGCTAGAGGAATTTGACTGAAGGAGAAATCTGAAAGAAGTTCAGCTCCTGAAGGAATCCGACTGAAGGATAAGTCCAGAAGGAGTTCGGCTCCTGGAGGAATTCGACTGAAGGTAAAGTCCAAAAGAAGTTCGGTTGCTAGAGAAATTTGATCGAAGGAGAAGTTCGGAAGGAGTTCAGCTGCTAGAGAATTTTTGATCGAAGCACTTCTATGATTATTAGTTACATTAGGCTAAGCATTAGACTGGACTTCGGCGGGCGTGGGATTTATCCCCAACAATATTTATGGGACTTTATTGACCAGATACCCATCCGATTGAGACTCTATGTTTATTGAAGGATTAATTAGCAATTTGATTGCTAATTAACTTAATTTGATTGAGCGATGAGGATTTGTCAAGTCTGATCGAATTGGATTCAATTGGGTTTGATCCAATTAGGTCATGAGATGACCAAATCGCTATGGAAGATTTGACCTTAATTTGATCAAGACCTGGACCTAATTAATTTCTAATTTGATTAGAATTTTATTGGGTTGGGTTAAGCTTAAATTAGTTGGGTTTAACCTAGTCAAATTGGGTCTAGATTAATTGGTTTGGTTGAAACCAATTAAGACTAAGTCAAATAAGTTTGAATTTGAACCTTCCTTCTTCCTACGCCACCCTGCTTTGACTTTTCCACACCCTATCTCATGCACACTTTGGTTTTGCATGGGAATTCTCATAGCCAGAAGGTATCTACACCACCTCCTCTTTTTGCCTTTGACCTGATCCAAGTATTGGGTCAGATTGGATTTAAGTTGAATTTTGAATTCAACTTGAGTTGGTTGGTTTGGTTGAAACTTCCCAACTCCCTCTCATGCTTATCCATTCACCATGCCCCTTAAGAAATGTTACGTGATTTTTTTTGTGCATTTTCTAAAGGTGGGCATGTAGAAGGAGAGTCCTTCCATGCATCAAACATCCAGGGGTGGGCATTGGATAGGGATAAGAAGGTTTTTGAATTTGATGTTGGTTGGGAGGTTGAAACAAGTTCAACCTTTGATCCTTATTTTTTTTCATGCACTTTTCCCATGGTATTCATATCAATAAATTATAAGAATTTTTTTTTGTGTATAATAAGGGGTTGGCATTATGTGGTAAAAATTATAGAGTGATTGGGCATTATTTTTGGGTGAAAAAAATCTTAGACTAAAGGTGAGTAGGGTCCTACAGCACTTTACCTTTCCCTCATATCTCTCTTCTCTTCTGATTTTCATCTCTAAGGATACTTATTTTTTAGATATGATCTAATAGAGTTTATAGATCTAAAAGTCATCTTTTCATAAAAACTTATTTCATAGAAAAACTCCACACAGAGAGGGTGTGATAGGATTTTTAGTGTGTCAGAATTTTTGGGCCGAGTGAAACGCTAGTTTTGGGAATCTGGGTTCGGGTGGAGAGATTGAGTGCTGTGAGAATCGGATTGCCACCAAATTTGAAACACCTCTTCATCATACTCAAATATTTATTTTTTTAATTTTTTAAAGTATTCAAAAAATTAGAAAGTATATGATCAATTGGATCGATCATGATCAGCCATCAAAGGCTCCGATGAAGAGCTAACACTTTGGTGGAGCTGATTGGGACTAGGAGCTTCGTGTGGACCATCCAAAGAGGATGGATGAGTATGCGGCTATAGTATAATACCATAATATTTTTTGATGGATTCAAATCATAAAGATCAGCTATCCATAAAAAGGTATCGAGTTCTGAACTTGTATCAGTCAGCATATTCGATTTGCTGATCAGATGCATTTTATTTTTCTATCACATATTAGCATATTTAAATCCTAAGTAGGATTTATTTGATATGATCAATGCATGCATAGTATTAATTTTAGATTAGTATTTACTTTCACTACTATTTTATTCAAAAAAATTTTGAAAATACATGCTTAAACCCTGTGCGATATCCTTCAACAAATACTATGATTTCTTAGTCTGAAATGAGGATCCCATCGAAGTCGATGAGAACGATGAGGACCCAATTACTTACATGGATGCAATGCGGCGATTAGACTCTAAGAAATGGCTTGAGGCCATGAAATCCAAAATGGTGTCCATGAAGATCAACGATGTATTGATATTAGTTGACCCACCCAAAGGGGTTAAATCTATAGGGCATAAGTGGATCTTTAAAAGAAAAAGGAGAGTAGATGGAAAGATGGAGATCTAGAAAGTCCGTCTGATTACCAAGGAATATCATCAATGTTATGGTATTGACTATGAAGAGACGTTCCCTCCTATGGCAAAGCTCAAATTCATTCGGATTATGCTTGCCATTGCTGTCCATCTGGACTATGAAATCTAGCAGATGGATGTAAAAATAGCTTTCCTAAATGAAGAGCTGAATGAAGAGATGTATATGATACAACTTGAAGGGTTCACATCCATAGATGAGTCTAAGGTGGGTAGGCTTCAGAGGTCAATTTATGGACTGAAGCAGGCATCTAGGAGTTGAAACATATGATTTGATAAAATAATCAAAACGTATAGCTTTATTAAGAATGAAGAGGAGCCTGCATATACAAATAGGCTAATGGTCCAGCAATTATATTCCTAGTATTGTATGTGGATGATATTCTCTTAATCGAGAATAATATCCCTATATTACAAGGAATAAAGATCTAGTTGTCATCATAGTTCTTCATGAATAATTTGGGAGAAGCTTCCTACATCCTAGGGATGAAGATCTATAGAAATAGATCTAAAAGGTTACTTGAATTATTCCAATCTACGTACATTGATACTGTGCTGAAATGGTTCAGTATGAAGAATTCCAAGAAAGGCTATCTACTGATAGGCCATGGAATTTCACATTCAAAGAGGGATTGTCCGACAATACCTCTAGAAAGAGAGCATATGAGTAGAATACCATAGGCTTCGGCAGTGGGTTCTATCATATACACCATGACACGTACACAACTAGATATGGCAAAATCACTAGGGATAGTGAGTAGATACCAATCTGATCCAGGGAAGAACCATTGAAAGGTTGTTAAAATCATCCTAAAGAATTTAAGAAATACTAAGAACCAATGGCTTGTATATGGTGAATCAAACTTCAAACTTGTAGGGTTCATAGACTCCAGTTTCAGTCTGATCATGATGATAGCAAAAATGTATCGGGATATATATTCATCCTTATTAGTGGGGTTGTCTGCTGGAAGAGTTTCAAGCAGCACACTATGATCGATTTAGTTTGTGAGGTAGTATGTCATTGCATTAGATGCTGCCAAAGAAGTGGTGTGGCTGAAAAAATTCATCACCGAGCTCAGAGTAGCATCCTTCCTTGATGGTCCAGTTTTACTCTATTGCAACAGCTCTAGAGCCATTGTTCAGGCAAAGGAACTGAAGGCACACTAGCAGACGAAGCATATTCTATGCCGCTACCATCTTGTCTGAGAGATTGTGGATCGAGGTGATGTAGGCCTTCAAAAGATAGATATTAGATATTAGATACTGCAATGAAGGAGTTCAATGACTTCAAGTCGAAGATAGATATTAGATACTGCATCGATTGGCTTTAGTCCAAGTGGAAGATTGTTGGAAATGTGTCCTAAAATCAATTATTAGTCTGTTGACTGTTGAGTTATGCTTTTATAATTGTATATGATTTATAAATTAATAAAAATTATTTTTATATTTTTTATAATAAATTTTTTGTCTTCTAATGAACTCCTATGTTATGATAAAGTTCTTAGAACTATTTAGACTCAACAAAGGAGGATTTGTCATTTAGTCCTTAAAATAGTTCATGATAAAATGATACGTTGTTACTTAGGATGATAATATTTATCGAGTATAGGTCGTTGTATGCTATATAGATTGGTTGTCCTCATAACCAAGGAGTATTAAGATACTGATATGGCATGCAAGTGAGATGTATGGATACATCTACACTGAGTGTGATCAACTCTAAAACTTTTCTTCTGATAAGATTAGCTCTAATAGAATATGGGTATAAGTATCACTCCAACCTGAGATCACCATGGTGACTTTCAAGCAAATAACTGTGCTTTGGTGCCAGAGTACCTAAATTTTTAATTCAATGATGGAAGGTTTCTGGGCACAATCAAGTACTTAAGAAGTCGGTGCGTGTATCAAGATGGGATTGACCACTCCTGATTTTAGGAGCTGTGTTCAATTGTGTTTCAATTTAGCAAAATCTTGGTCAGGATAGTCTTAGTGAGAAGTCACGGGACTAATTACTTTGAGACACAACATGAATGTATTTTCTAGGGTTGACAGTATAACCCTGAGTCATCTATTATACAATGGCCATAGGGATGAATTATACAATAACCATATTCGTGAAGGCTCTGAATGTTATGATTGCGACTTTTTGATCTATCCAAATGTTGGGTACCATTGCTAGATGGTCACATTGATTAGTACAGAAAGTGGTTCCTATGCTACCGGCTTAGGTTCGAACCTGCGGAGTCATACATACTAGAGATTCCTACCTAATCTGATGGCTGGTGAAGAGTCCCACTAGGCTGGGACTCTATGGTCAAGAGTCCCATTAGACTGGGACTCTTCGACCAAGAGTCCTACTAGGTTAAAACTCTAAGTCCTACCTATCTGAGACTTTATGATCGAGAGTCTGGACTCTGTGATCATGAGTTTCACTCATTTTGGGCATCGAGGTCAAGAGTCCCACTGATTTAGGACTCTTCGATCAGGATTTCATATAGATGGACTCTATTGTCTGGATATCCACTGGATTTAGACTGTATATTAATGAGAGATTTAATTAATCATTTGATCACTAATTAACTTAATTTGATTGAGTAATTATTTTTGGTTTAAGTCCAATTGAATTGGATTCAGTTGGGTTTGACCCTACTAGGTTATGAGATGACCTAATCACCAAGGAGGTTTGATCCTTGATTTGATCAAGGGTTGAGCTTATTCAATTCTTGATTTTATTAGGATTTAATTGAGCCTAATTAAGCCTAAATTGGTTGGATTTAATTAGATCTTATTAGGCCTAGCCAAAGTTATTTGAGTTAGTCCAATTGGATAAGGTTCCCTATAGACTTGTTTGACTAGTCTACTTCTCCCTTGCGCCACCTTCGCTTGCGCCCTTTTATTTCCTCACGAGAATGAGATTCTCGTGACTTATTTTTCATGTATAAAGGGCATACAACCAACTTTCCTACATTCCAAATAGATAGAGATGGGTTGTTGGTCTTTCAAATTCAAATAGGATTTAAACTTGAATGGGCAACAACCTTATCTCATCCCTGCACCACCTCCCATTTTTGCCCCCCCTTTACTCCACGAGAAAAGGTTTCTTGTGAAGTATTTCCACATGCAAGAGAGGGCTCATGTTCCCTTTCTTATTCCCTAGATGGATTAAACAAGTTTGGTTAAAATTTGAATTCAAATGAGATTTGAATTCAAACTAGTAACCAACCTGATCTCATCCATTCATGCATAGAAGACTCGATCTTATGCAAAATAAAAGGAAAATGATTTCTGGGCATGTGAACATCTTTCATTGAGAGAAAGATATTACCATCCACAACGTTCTAGGCATCACCTAGCTCTGATACCAAATTATAGATCCATGATATCTCTTAAATGCCAATCATCCTTAACATCACAAGCACCGATACCATATTGTGGAAGTCCCTGATCTTTAGCACGGACTTGAAAAAACTTGTGATGTTCTCTATGGGCAACAAACCACCGACCCTCCATCTGGATCTATGATGGGGCACCTCCCTCCTTGGGCTTGAGGGAGATGCCCCCTTCTCTAGGTTTTCTTGAAGAACCCTAGGGCTGCAACTCTAGAGAGAAGAGAAGAAGAGAGAATTGAGGGAGAAAAGATCTGTATTGATTCCAACCTTTATTAAAATCCTAATACAACCTATGTATTTATACATAGCTATTAGGTCCGACCAAAAACTCTCCTGGCTAACCCAATACATGAAAGCACTCATCGAGCCCATGTACACCCATGTCTCCTATGCTCTCATCCTCTGGATCTAGACCTGACCCATACATAAATTAGCCACCTTAAGATCTCTCAAATCAGGATTTAAGACCCCTAGGATCAACCCAGACCCTAGCCTAAAATAGACCCTCGCATAATTCAACCCGCGCACTGAGCCGGCTCAGTCTCAGCACTGAGCCGGCTAAGTTCCACTGGGTCGGCTCAGTCTGAAACTGAGCCGACCTAGTCCTATGCCGTGCCAGCAGTTTCGAATGCTCAACTCTTTATTTTGCCTGTACTTTAAGACTTAGCTGACCCAACTTTGGACTGAGTCGGCTAACCTACAGAAAATCTTCTTTCTATATTCTTGATTCTTCAGCTTTGGTTTCTTGCTTCACCTTGTGTCCCAGGTCTCCGAAGCACCAACCAAGCCCCTGAAAACCCCAGAGCTAATGCCCTGGCTCCTCCCATGGCCTTCCAAGGCTTGGGAGCACCACAAATCCTCATAATCTCCACCTTGGTGCCCCAAGCCTTAGCGAATCCCTCGGTAATGCCCTCCTGCATGATCCCACTATCCCTACGCACTCGACAGCACCTATGCAAACATCACCTCCACCAATTCTCTTTAGCTATTATGCACCTTTGAGGTCTTTGGGATGACCTCCTTCATCGGTGAAGACTTGTGCTTGCTTCCTGGCACCATCCTAGAATTGTAGGATCCCTTCTGCTTAGCACTTGCATCACTTTTTCTAGACTTTCCTGGAGAACCTACAACATTTCTGCATCAGCACATGCTGCACCACCTTGCACGATCTTCTCAGAGCTATGTCTGTCCACCAGCATATGCCGCTCCACCTAGAACTATGCATCATCGGTGCTCTAAACTCATGCCAAATTTTCTCTTCATTTGTGAAGCCACTACTGTGGAGCTCCACCTATATCCGAAGTTCACCTGATGCCATAGAAGTCGACTCTATGCCCGAGTCCCTTGAGGCCAACCACTCAATGCTACATTACTGAGCCTACTGCTGCACCTTGAACACCATCGCTATCCCTTCGAACCCTCCGCACTCTATGGCTCTCTTCGAAGCTGTCTCGGATACCTCCGCAACCCACGAGCACCTTCAAAACCCAAAAGCTCATCCAACTCTTCTGAATCTAGTGACTGAACCCTAGGGAATTCTACCTTAGTCCTTTTCTTCTGCTCCTACACCAACCATCACTTTAGTTGCATCCGGAGAACCATCCTCGATCTGAACCATAACTCTTCCTAGTGCTCTTGTAGAAGAAACTTGATCCATGATACTTTCGATTGCTAGAGATCTCCTGGCATTCCTTGAGACCTCCTAGCTCTCCCTGAGACCTGCTCCCGATTTTCTAAGATTCTCCTAACACCATCTACTAAGATACACTCCTGGCTGCTGCACCGTCGAGCTTCTCTCAGTCCTTATGCCTCCAGGATAGCGCTCCTGCAGCACTACAGCGCTCCCTGACTCATCTTTGCACTGCTCTATAGCCATCCAATCCTAACCTGCTGGACCTCCATGGATCATCTATTTCCATCATCCTCAAGGCTTTGCAAATTCATGCTCTAGTCGAATCGCTAAATACATCTCCGACTACTTTTTCGTCTTCCTGATACTGAAGGATGTATAGTTGCTTCTTCAGCCTTCCTTTGACCATTGTTCCTTGGAAAACTTCTCTTAAATAGCCCCACACTACCCATCTTCATAGAAAACTTTGATGCTCTCTGCTGAGATATCTTCCTCGACTACTGCATCGTCGAGCCTCTCTCAGCCCTGCATCTATAAGGAAACTCTACTGCAGCACTCTCTGCCTATCACATAACCATCATACATGCCAACCTTTTCACCAAGATCGATCAACAAATCATGCACCCAATCCTTACACCCCAGGAAAATCCCTTCTCGTTAATCCTCTCAACCTCTACCTTCAACTCATTGCTCCCGGTTGGCCAAACTACAGCAACAATAAGATAGATTTGAGATATACCATGGAATCCTTATGTAGATTTTTGATTTCATCTTATATAACTTCTCCTTCACTTCCATGCACCATTAGGCTCTGAAACCTAGCTCCTTCCATGCACCATCAGGCTCTGAAACCTGACTTTGATACCATATTGCCATCCACAATATCCCAAGCATTACCTAGCTCTGATACCAAATTGTAGACCCATGATATCACTCAAATGCCAATCATCTTTGACATCACAAGCATCGATACCATGTTGCAGAAGCCCCTGATCTTTAGCACGGACCTGAAGAAACCTATGATGTTCTCTATGGGCAGCAAACCATCGATCCTCCATCTGAATCTGTGATGGGATGCCTCCCTCCATAGGCTTGAGGGAGATGCCCCCTTCTCTAAGGCTTCTTCAAGAATCCTAGGACGGCAACTCTAGAGAGAAGAGAAGAAGAGAGAATTGAGAAAGAAAAGATCTATATTGATTCCAACCTTTATTAAAATCCTAATACAATCTATATATTTATACATAGATATTAGGTCCGACCAAAAACTCTCCTGGTTAATCGAATACATAAAAGCACTCACCGAGTCCATGTACACCCATGTCTCCCATGCTCTCATCCTTTGGATCTAGACCTGATCCATATATGAATTAGCAATCTTAAGACCTCTAAAACTAGGCCTTAAGATCCCTAGGATCAACCCAGACCCTAGCCTAAAATAGACCCTTGTGTAACTTTGCCCATGCACTGAGCAGGCTAAGTTCCACTGGGTCGGCTCAGTCTGAAACTAAGCTGACTTAGTACTGTGCCATGCTAGCAGTCCCGAATGCTCAGCTCTCTTTTTTGTTTGTGCTCTAAGACTTAGCCGACTCAGTTTTGGACTGAGCTAGCTAACCTATTGAAAATTTTCTTTCTGCAATCTTGATTCTTCGACTTTGATTTCTTGCTTCACCTTATGTCCCAGGTCTCCAAAGCACCAACCAAGCCCCTAAAATCCCCAGAGCCAATGCCTTGGCTCCTTCCGTGGCCTTCCAAGGCTTGGGAGCACCATAAATCCTCACAAAAGAGTGCATGAGCTCTCCCTTCTGCATGGCAAAATTCAAAAAAATATCTAAGAAAAAGTTCTTGAGAAATTAGTGCACAGGGTTTGGGTGAGAGTGCTGCCCTAGGTTTTTAGTCTAGGATTCGGAAAGAGTTTGTATGAGCTACGAGTGTCGTGGGCACACCAAATTTTAGAGAGAACCTTCTCTGCCTCTCTACTACGCAGCATCCATGAAGCTTATAGATGAAGATCAAAGCTGTTCGATCAAAATAGCCCTTGAAAGACTCCAATGTCGAGCTAGCACTCGCAAGGAGCCAATCAGGACTAGGAGCCTTGTGTGGATGATCCATGGAGGTTAGATATCTATGTGGCTGCATCGTTACCTATGGACCTCCTCGATGATGATCAGATCATGGTGATGAACTATTCGTGAAAAGATATTATGTTCTAAACATAAAGATATAGTAAATAGTTTGTTGCATAGTTTTATTTTTTAGATCTATATGAATGCATGCATATTATATTTAGATCCTTAGTGTAGGATTTAATATTCTAATATGATCAGTAGAAAATTAATTAGATTAATTATTTTTTTTGCTATAATTTTACTATTTTTAAAAAATTTTTGAAAGTAGCACTGCAAACCCTGTACTATTTTTCTTCAGATTGTCCATACGAGGCATTGGTCCCGATCGGCTCCTCTCAAGTGCTAGCTCGATGCTGGAATCCTTTGATGGCTGTTATCGACCAAATAGCTTTGATCTTTATCCATGAGCTCTTTGGATGCTCTAGATCGTCAATGGATGTAGATGAGAGGTAGGGGAGGCACTCTTGGAAGTTTGATGAGCTTGTGACACTCATATCTCACAAACTCTCTTCCCAAACCTTAGGTTGAAACTCTAGGGTATGCACTCAGAAAACCCTACACCCGCACCTCTCTTTGTAATTTTTTTTGAATTTGATCTCACATAGAAGGGGCTCATGGACTGGTCTCTCACTCAGATGTGATATATTGTGCATGCCCCAATCACTCCTTTTTTTTGTGCCATGCAGTGGGGAGTACATGTGAAGGGATAAATCAAGGTTGTTGCACATTCAAATTTGAACACCATTCAAATTTAAATTACACCAACTCAGAGTTTATCCACAAGGGGCATCAGAGGATTGAGCACATGCCCTCTTGTGCATAAAAAATAAAATATGAGAACTCTTTCTCATGAAGAAATGTAGGCTCATAAAAAGATATGGTGCATGGATAAGAATGGGATTGCTTTCTTATTTAAATTTGAATCTCATTTAAACTTGAAACACTAACAACCAATACTTATCCATCTGGGGCTTGGAGAATCAAGGCATGAACTCTTCTTAGCATGGAAAACTTGTTTTAAGAGATAATTTCTCATAGAGAAAGGTGGGCGTAGAGAGATAAGGTGGCATAGGAAGAGGAGACTAGTTAAACTAGTCTCAAACTAATTTTATCCAATTAGGCTAAGTCCAAACCAATTCAGCTAGTCCCAATTAGACTAGATTAAACCTAATCTTTTTAGAATTTGTTGGTGCAGAAATCTGCAAGGACGTTGGAGGCAGCTGGAGTTGGAAAGGCAAGGCTACTGATGGGACCTACAAAATAAAGTCCAGACCGAAGATGGATGACTTTGGTAGGATCCTCCGATGCTCAAGTTAATTTTTCAACCAACTGAAATGGAGTGCTCAGAAAAATAGAGAAGTAGAGTGATGGAAGAGAAGAAAGCTTTGGGAAAAATATATCTGAAGAATTTTTTTTAATAGATAGAGTATGTAACAAACTGATGGTGATAGCCATAACCGTCTGGTAGTGGACTGCTCAGGCCATGTGGAGTTTGTTATGAAGGATGAGTTGTCATTTATCATGACTTATAGGTGGTGGAGATCCCTTTATTGAAGTTCGGATGTAGGTTGGAGACTTCAGTGTATGTGGTGGACTTGTGCTTGGCTGAGATCCATTGGGGGAAAAGTCTAGCAGCTTTAAGGAGTTTGAAAGCTTTCTGGGCCGCATGCAAATAGGTGCCTTCTAAATTGAGATCTAAAGTTCTATGCTCCATCCTTCGCGGAGCTGTTGTTATGAATCAATGATTTGATAAGATTTCTTTGGATGGCTCTAGCGACTGGCGTAGCATGGATTAAGTAGGTCTGTGACAGGAAGAAGCGCCATCGGGAGGAGCGTGATTGAAAGAGTTCATCCTGAAGGAGCACGATTGGAGGAATTCATCCAGAAGAAATTTGACTAGAAGGAGCACTGCTGGAGGAATTCATCTGAAAGGAGTTCGACTAGAAGGAGCACTGCTGGAAGAATTCGTCCAAAAGGAGCATGACTGGAGAAGCCCGTCCAAAAGGAGCATGATTTAGGAGTTCATCTAAAAGGAGCATAACTAAAAGAAGTTTGTCTGAAAGGAGTGCGATTGAAGGAGTCCATCTGGAAGGAGTGCGACTAAAGGAGTTTGTTCGGAAAGAGTGCGATTGAAGGAGTCCATCCAGAAGGAGCATGACTATATGAGTCAGTCCAAAAGGAGTGCGATTGAAGGAGTCCATCCAAAAGGAGCATGACTAAAGGAGTCCATCCAGAAGGAGTATGATTGAAGGAGTCCATTCGAATGGAGTGCAACTGAAGGAGTCTTTCCTGGAGGAGTGCGATTGAAGGAGTCCATCCAAAAGGAGTGCAATTGAAGGAGTTCATCCAGAAGAAGCATGACCAAAGGAGCACTACTGGGAGGGACATGACTAGAGAAGTTCGACTGGACGAATTCATTCGAAAGAAGTTCGTCCAGGAGGAGGTCGATAGGAAAGAGCATATTATCCGCAATACAAAACTTCAACTGTCTTCAAAACTCATCGCTAATCAAGGTTGAGAGGATGGAACTTTTGTTCTATCATTTATTCCAAGTTAAGAAGCAAGTTTGGTTAAATAATAATTTCCTTTTACCATTCGAGATCATCTGGTTGGGTTTCATTGTGCCTTCGATAAGTTCTATAGTATGGACTTGTTATTGGGAGGATTGGCGAATTCCTTCAGAATAGGGATCGGTGGCTAAGGACTTCAATGGGGGTTATTTTACCCTCAATACTTGTCCCCCTACTCTCGAGTTTGAATTTTGAATAAAGAAAGTATAGAAAAATTATTGAAACCGAAGTCCTTTATTAGCTTCTTGCTCTCGAAGAATGAAACTTTTTGACTTTTTTGAATTGGTGTCGAGGTTTAATGCCGAATGACCTAAAAGGATAAATTTTCTTAAAAACATGTCTGGAGTGGAGCTCCATGTACGGTGCAATTATTATTTCGTCAGGCACTAGGGATGAGTGGAACATGTGGCTGGTTGAGGTCGGCTGAGGAGGTCTTGCAATCATAACTTTCTCTAATTTCACCCCTCTATTTAAGCCCTTCTTCTTCCTTCTAACGCCCCATCTCCATCTATGCTTTCTCCTTCTCCTTTCTCTTTCATTATTTCCTGTCACAGTGCTCCACCTTTTCTATCAATTATTTAGCCATCACCAATCGATTTCTGCTCTCTCGACCATCTCACCTTGTTTCTTCTCGTTCATAACTCTTCCGACTATCGGAGTCTCTTTTGGCTGCACCTCATCCCTCCGATCATCTTCTTAGCAATCCAGGTTAATCCTTAGTAGCCCTCTCTTTTTTTCTCTTTTATTTTTTAGCCTTTTAGTCTTCTATATGAGCTCCGCTATTCTTTTCCTAAGGTTTTACAATCTTTTTCTCATCACTTTCTTAGAGATTTCCAAGCTTCTTTTGATTCGAATGTCTTCTGAAACTTCACGGTCATCTGATTCTAGGAGTCCGTCTAGTCCATCTTTTTAAAATCCTAATTTCCAAGAAAGGACTGAACTTAGGGTTGTACCCTAGCCAAACTTCATACCCAAAACTATTCCATGTTCCTTATCCTCGGACAATCTTTTCTTAATCAGGGTTCGATATGGAATCCCTCTTGAGTATGAACTAAAACTCCCTAGACCGAGTGACCGGACTGAAGGGAAATCCTGATTTCCCGATCTAGGTTCGTCCAGATCTGATTAGATCAAGAGATATATTTCAAAAATTTTCTCTTGATCTCAATCAGATCTTGATATGTTTCAGATCTAATTTTTATTATTTTAATAAATAAAATAAAACAAGATAAATTAAATCAAATTCAATTTACCTGATTTGGGTAATCCTATTACCCTGTAGATGATCCTGATTGCAGCGGAAGGTTCTGGATCTAAGCCATGCAAGCGCCTGGCCCCTATCGGTATCCACTTGGGTTGGATCTGGAGAACCTCTTCTTCTCTATCACACCTCCAAAAATTAGATCTGGATCTGATCTGGAGGATCTTCAAAACTCTTTTGAAGATCTGCAGTCGTCCTTTTGCAGCAGCGCAGCCTTCTTGCTTTTGATCGCCTTTCCTTGATCTGAATCGCACCAAACTAAATCCAAAACACCTTTTGGACGTGGAGAGCAAGAGGAGAAGAGACTATGGCGTGGAGAAGGAGGGGAGAGGCAGCCTTGGGGCGTATCTAATAGCATTCACTAAGACTTAGGATTAGGGTTGGGCGTAGGATCTTATTTATAGACCTCTTGTGATCCAACTCCTCTTCCTCTCAACCAATCACAACCCTTTGTGAAATCAGATCTAAATCTGATTGGTTGGAATAGAGACCCCTGGATTCCTCCTTAGAGGGCGCCTAAGACCAGTCAAACTGGATTCTTAGTAGAACTCTGATTGGAATCCAAAAGGGAGGTGGAGTCCTTGTCCAACAAGGACTCCTAGGCGCCTCCTACTTGGGCTCACGCCACCCTTGGCGTGCGCCCTTCTCCTTGCCAGGTTCTGGCAGGGGGACAGGCCCCCACCAGCTCTCCAATAGGTGCATGACATGTGGTCAAAAGTCAAAGGGTCAATGGTCAACGTTTGACCAGTCAAAGGTAGACTTTTGACCAAAGTCAAAGAACAAGAAATGGCAGGTGACCAAAAATGGTAGGTAATGTCTTACAAATAAGACAACCTATTCTGACTTGGACAACCTCTAGTCAGACCATATGAAGGCCTCTGATCGAGCACAAACTCCTTTGGCTCAGTCAGGACAACTTATTTGTGATAGTAAAAGAAGAATGTTAGGTTCAATCGAGTGCTAGCATGATTTCCTTGAACCTAATTGAATCTCATTCAGATCAATTGAACTAGATCAGTTCAATTGATGATCACCAGATTCAAACCCTTGTTTGTGTGACCCAGTTAGGTTCAGTTCTGTATGGTAATGGGATATGTCATGATCTCTATCATAGACATCATCGAAACTCCTTTCGATGGATCAGAACTCTTCTGATTCGAACAGCTAGAATGATCGATCATCTAAATCATTCTAATTGCTCCCAAAATCTACCAGTGACACCTAGCAGTATATGGTGGCAACCCATCAGAGCTGAATGCGAACCTCTTGGTGCAGCTACCTATGTGATTAAGTTCTTCTATCTTGAGCTCCGATCAGATTAGGGTTAAGGTGAACTCGTCAAACCCTAGTCTCTGTCATATGATGTAATCATTCGATTCGAGTCCAATGTGAAAATCTAAATAGAAACTCTTTCTATTATTTCACTCTGCCATGGCCATGGGCTTCAGGACTTGATTCTCATGATCATCATAGGGCTACTCCTCTACCACCGAGGTAGATAGATCCCATCTTGATGCAATCCAGTTACTACAATGAACATGTCACAGCCAACATACACCTCAGGGTTCCATATGGCTAGGAGACCGAGTAATGGTGTAGTCAAACTATAACACCCTCAAGGTGAACTACCGATGCATCTCAAGTCAAAGAACCAGACACACTACTGCAGCATCGAGTCAGTCATTGACGAGAAGGTAGACTTCCTAATGACTACTCGAGGTGGTCACGCTCAGTGCCCTCGTTCTCTAACGAGTACCTGTACTCTCGCTCCGGTGTCTCCACACCGTAGACTCAAGACTCATCTACTAAAGAGAAGCGATCGTACACCAATCTTTCGGATCAATCACCATCCTCGTGATGATCCTATGGTCGGGAGCTGTTTATGAGTTAATAATGATTATTCATGTCTTAAATTTTCAACTCTTGAAAATATGAATTATCATTACCATTAACTCAAAGGATGTATCACAGACACTAAATACACATGTGTGATAGAAAATAACCCATTTCATTAATTATAGTCAAAATTATAATTTTGCCCCTAGAAGTGTATTACAAGTGTCAGCCAATTCTGGCTTCTAGGGCACATATATCTAACACGGACTTGTTCCCCTCCTTTAGGATGTTTCTATTTGTACTTAGAAGCTTTTCATGCCAATCTGAGACTTTCTCTCTCCCTTTTTATGGTAGCTTTTTTTCCTTTTTTGAACATCCTCTTTGCTTCTGTATGTCAAAACTTTTTAGGTTCATTATCGAATTTATCGTTCTTTATTTTTCTGTTGAAGTTCGTCCAACAATTTTCCTACTTCGAAACTATTATACTTTTAAGCATCATCCTTCTGCGAAGGACTGGTGGTACTTCTCGTCCTAGTTTGGCAAGAAAGGATTGTTGAAAGGTGCTCCTTCTTCTATCCATAATTGGAAGGAGAGGTTTTTCTTTGTATTTTATTCGATCTTAAAGTTAGGACTTCCTTTCTGAGATTTTCTTAGAGAATCAATTCGTCGAGCCCATAGTTTAGAGAGGGACGACCTTGATTCTGCCAATAAACTCAGGACCTATCAGACTCCCCTCCTATCTGAACTTCTAAAGGATCAGACCTTGTTTAATATGGCCCTAAGTCCTCTCAATCCTGCTGGTATATTGCCATACTTCACAAAATTTTTCTTCTTCCTCTTTTTCTTTTTCTTTGTTTTTTGATCATTCCCCTTTCTTTTATTGCAGAGATGGATGCTCAGGTAGCTGAAATACTCGCTAAGGGGCTTCAAGCATACAAGAGAAAAGGGAAGGCTCCCAACAAGACTTCAAAAAAGGCGAAGACTGACATTTTGAGCTCTACAGCTCCTACCGGCATCACTATCATTCTCGAGGTTCCGGGTGATGTCTAGATTATTTTGATTGCCAAGGTGGACACTATTGATGGGACCGCAGTGCCCCCCATATCCTCAGGCCCTCCTATCAAAATCAAAGTTTTGGAGCTTCCTGTGAGAGGAGAGAAGAAAGAGAAAAGGAAGGAAAAATAGAAGTCGGTTAGTATAAAAGTTTGGTGTAAAGCTTGTCCTAACAAATCCGATAATGGCAATGACGACTCGAAAGAAAATTTCTTTACAACTAGGACATCATCAAGGATTTAGTTGACAAGTTTGCCCTACCCAAGGTGGTGGACAAGATCACTAACTTTGATTATGAGTAGCACACTTGGGATTCCCTCGGGACTTTCCTCGAGGTAGCTATCTTGTCTCTTCTTTCTTCTCTTTTTTTATGTGCGTTTATATGCCTAACTTAGTTTATTTCTTGAAGTAGGGTAATCAATTGCTCGCTCATATTAAAATGGTGAACCACTTGAGGTCGGAAGCATTAAAGGCTCAAGAGGACCATCAAGCCAAAGTCAGCCATCTCCAGAAAGAGAGCCACCAAGGTTGATCGCCTTACGAGGGAGAAGGCTGCCGAGATCGAAGCTCTTCAAGGGGCACTCAAAAAGAAGGAGCAAACATCGATGGAACTGAAGGCCATCTTGACCTTGAAAGAAGAGAGGAGGAAGAAGGTTGAAGACAAGATTGCCGATTTGAAGTCTCGAGATAGGTCTCAGAGGTGAAAGACCGGGCAGTAGAGGGGTTCAAGGTCTCCTCTGAGATGAGGGAGCTAAATATCAAGTTCAGCCAGGAGGCCTTCATCAAGAGGTTCAAGCTTTGTGAGGGCAGGATAGCTAGTAAGTTTCCTGAGCTCGACCTCGACTTTCTTGTTGAAGGGGCTCTAGGAGAAGAAGCGGGACCATCTACTACTGCAACTGATCTTTCCGCTGCCGAGCCTACCACTGAAGAGCCGAGACTGACCGACACCGCATCGAACTCCTCGATCGCTCTCTCAGTGGTTTGAGACCTCTTAATTTGTATTTTTTCTTTTTATTTATCTCTTCTCCTATACTTGGACATTTTGAATTAATGAAAGAAATTTTTCTTTATGCTTATGGTGTGGTATGATTATATTTTAGAATATCCAAAGTGAAGATAATCATGATTCACCTTCTCCTGCCGATGCCACATCATTATCCCAAGGCCTTTTCCTAAGATCTATCATTAAGGACTTGATGAGAAAAGTTCATCAAACTAAGAGAAAAGTGAAGAAAGCAGAGGACAAGCATCAAAAGTTGAAGAAGCATTATTCGGAAGTAACAATTGAAGTTACTCATCTTCGACAAGTCCATAGAAAAGGGGCCATGGACTACATTAATAAGAAGCACCATTTGATAGAGGAGCTAGAATGGGTGAAGAAACTTGACAGTGATAAGGCATGAACTTCAACGATCAAGGCAAGCTCTTTAGAAGTTGAGTTGAAGGATGTGCAAGAAAGAATTTGATTACTTGGAGGAAGCTCGGCATGGTCCACCAATCGGGAGGAATATGGCTAGGATTGGACAAAAAAGTTCTTCGAACTCTAAAATCATTTTCAGGTAGTTGAGGACTCTCATAACGAATATAGATGCAATTGGTGTGGTCAAGTTGTCGACCTCAAGGGGAGGCTTTGAAGAGCTGATGATGAGATCACTCGATGGAGGTTCTATCTTTATGGAGCTCTTTGGAGAGCTTATCTACATTATATGAAAATAGCCAAATGGAAGTGCGGGAGCTAAAGATGCAAATAGTCTATCAACAGGATGCTGTGAAGGATACGGAGGCTGAGTTGGCTGTGTTAAGAAAGAACCTGAGGGAAGTAGAGGATGACTCCTAGAGGCATAAGAAATTATTGAGGGAAATCCTGGCAGCTTGGCGAGAGCTTGAAGAGAAGATTAAGGACTTGAAGTTATCCATGGTATTGGTTGGTGCTGGCAGTTCGAAGTCTGACTCAGAATAGGATTTTGGCATCTTTTTCTTTTCTTCTTTTTTTTTCTCTTTAAGCTGGTCCTATGGACTTTTTCATGTACCAAACTTTTATTTCAATAAAATACTATGATCGTTTCATTTCAGACGCATGTTTTCATAGTTCTTTCTTTTTTTCTTTTTAGGTTTGTATAATCGAGCCCTTGTGTCTTTTATGTCCGAACGAGGTCCTCCTTTTTCTGATAAAGTTATTGGGACGTGAAAGGACCATTGAAAGGGCCTCTCCTTTTGTCCTCCTGTCAGGATGAGGTCCTTCTGCTCCTGATAGGGTTGGCCTTTATCTTTGTTAGGATGAGATCCTCCTTCTTTTTCTAACAAAATTATTGGGGTGCAAAAGGGCCATTAAAAGAACCTTTTCCCTCCTCTTGTCTTAAATAATCGAAGGTCTTCATCCATATCAGGATGAGATTCTCCTCCTATTCCTGACATGATTAGCCTTTACACTTGTTAGAATGAGGTTTTTCTTCTATTCCTAGTAGGATCATCGAGGCACGAAAGGGCCATTGAGAGGACCTCTCCCCCTTGACCCGTGTCAGGACGAGGTTCTTCTCCTGTTCCTGACATGGTTGGCTTTTACCTTTGTTAGGACGAGATCCTCCTATTTCTAACAAAGTTATTAGGATGCAAAAGAGCCATTAAAAGGGTCTCTTCCCTCCTCCTGTCTTAAACAACCGAAGGTCTTCATCCATGTTAGGACGAGGTTCTACTCCTGTTCTAGACATGGTTAGCTTTACTCTTGTTAAGATGAGGTTCTCCTCCTATTTCTAACAGGGTTATCGGGGCATGAAAGGATCATTGAGAGGGCCTCTCCTCTTTGATCCATGTCAGGATGAGGTTCTCCTTTTATTCCTGATATGGTTGGCTTTTACCTTTATCAACACGAGGTCCTCCTCCTATTCCTCATAAAGTTATTAGAATGCAAAAGGACTGTTGAAAGGGCCTCTCTCCTCCTTCCATCTTAAATAATCGAAGGTCTAAATCCATGTCAGGATAAGATTCTCTTTCTATTCCTGACATGGTTAGTCTTTATTCTTGTTAGGATGAAGTTCTCCTCCTATTCCTAATAAGGTCATCGGAGCTCGAAAGGGCTATTGAGAGAGCCTCTATCCTTTGACTCGTATTAGGACAAGGTTCTCCTCCTGTTCTTGACATAGTTGGCTTTTACCTTTGTTAGGATGAGGTCCTCCTCCTATCCCTAACAAAGTTATTAGAGTGCAAAAGGACCATTGAAAGAGCCTCTCCCCTTCTCCTTTTAAGGATTTGACATCTCGAATTCGACCCATAATAGAGGAGATTCAAAATCATCAAGTAGTTGAGCTGGCTCGGATATGGGATCGAGTTAGCTCGAGCTGAAATTGAGCTGGTTCAAACTATAATTGAGCTGGCTCTATCAGACAGACAGAAAGTAGGAGTTCGGAAAGATGCAGTCGAGTCGACTCGACCATTGATAGAGTCGGCTTGACGAATACGAACAGAATAGGATGGGATTTTTTGTTTAGACTCAGATTGTGATTAATCCAAAGGGTCTACGAGAGTTGCGCATGAACCACAGGATCCAATAGATATGGAGGATTGCAGTCATGATCTAAAGATTGAAAAATATTCCAAAACTCCATGAAGACCATGTTTGACTCATATTAAAAGAAAGAGCCCTATTAGAACTTCGAGGAGAGGATTCTCATCCTATTTAAAGGACTGAGGTGATGTGTAGTAAAGAAGTGGCATGTGTGGCATGAGAGGCACGTAAAGAGGCTCAGGCAACCACCGAGAGGAGCTTGGTAGAGTGTCGAGTACGTGCTGCCCATGAGAGAGAGAAGTAATAGGTGTATAGCATCCGGTGCGAAGGCTGTGAGGGCAGACCATCTTATAGCTTCTGAGGGTCTCCTTGGGATTCAGATAGAGCTTTTGTTAGGGTAGCTTATAGTTAAGAGAGATTTGTGTATAGTGAGTTAAGAGTGGGTGTTGTCCTCTTGTCCTTGTTTTTCTCTTTTCATAGTGAAGCTTTGCATGTCCCATGGAGGCGAGCCTTTGGACTGATCTACGTACTTGATTATTTTCTTATTTTATTTTCTTCTTTCTTCTTATCATAATCCACTGGTACTAGATCGTTAAAACATGATATCAAAACATGTTGATATCCTAATAATTGGTATTAGAGCCCAGGCGGTACTGGAGCGTAGGTTGCAATAGTGGTGATAGAGATTGAAGAATATGGAGAGGACAAGTATAATCAAGATGGAGATCAATAGATTTGATGGAAAGGATATTTTTTTCTTATGACAAGCAAGGATAAAGGATGTCCTCATCCAACAAGATTTGATCGAAGCTCTCTTGTATGACAAGATGCCATCCACCATGGAGGTGAAGGATTGGAAGCGGATCTTGATGCAGGTGATGAGCATGATCCACTTGTACCTAGTGGATGATGTCATGATCCATGTATTTGGTGAGATTTTCTCGATGGTGTTGTGGTCAAAGCTTGAAGAGTTGTACATGATGAAGTCGCTCACCAAAATGCTATTCCTTTGAAGGTAGTTCTACCAGCTGCGGATGGATGAAGGCTAGAGCATGCGGGAGCATCTATCCAACTTTCAGAAGATCCTTACTGATCTCCTCAGCATTGGTGAAAAAGTTGAGGAGAAGACCAGGGCATTAGTCTTGCTAGCATCGCTTTTTCCTTCATATGAGTCCTTGGTGATTGCTCTTTTAGTAGAAAGGAGAACCATCAAGATGGATGAGGTCACTGTAGCGATACTCTAGAATGAGGTTCTCAGGAGGGAGAACCCAGCTTCGAGCTCAGATGGCGGCAGCTCATCTTTGACAATTTTTGAAAGAGTAGGAGGTAGTAGATGGAGCGGTAGAGGATCACAAGGAGGATGATCCAGGTCCAAGATGAGAGACCAAAGCAAGATCAGATGCTATAGGTACGGTGAGTTGAGGCATCGAGTCAAGGATTGCCCACAACTCAAGGATTGAACGAGGGCTATTGCAGCGATGACCAATAACAAGTCAGAAGATGATGTCCTGAAGATTTCTGATGAGGTATTTACTTCTTTCTAGTAGTGTATTTTAGATTGTACATGCACATATCATGTTTGTTATAGAGAGGAGCAATTTGATTTTCTAAAGAGCAGTGAGGGCACTGTTTATCTATCGGATGGATCAAGCTATGCAATTAGAGGCATTGGGACTATCAGCTAGAGAACACATGATGGTGTAGTGAGGAGATTGGAGGAAATCCGATACATACCTAATTGAAGAAAAAAATGAGTTTTCCTATCACAGGATGCATCTGATCGAATCAAATTTATAGTAGAATAATTTTTAAAATTTTTTTATGATTTTATCAAATCAGAGAATTCTCAGATCTGATTAGATTTATCTAAAATTAGAAGTAAAATAAAAATAAAAATAGTGATAACAATTATCACCTGATCGAGTAAACTATTTATCGGTTGTGATGATCTAATGATTGATCCAAGATTCTGATTAAGCCACGCATGCGCTCAGCCTCTACCAGTATCTACTCAAGTCAGATCTTGAAGTCTCCTCCTTCTAGATCTAATCTCCAAAGATTAGATCTAATGTCTTTCCATAGAGCCTTCAAAATGAACTCCGAAGGCTATGCGTTTGTCTTACAAACACCATCGTCTCTCACTGATTTTTGAGCCAACGGGACTTGATCTTTGCTTGCAGGTTTTGCCCAACTCTTAGGCATGGAGAAGAGGGAGAGGATCAGATGAGGGAGGTGTAAAGATGAAGATTTTGTTAGGACTTCAGCATAGAGAAATCACGATGCATAATAGCTTGCGCAGGGTCCTATTTATAGACCTAGTCAAGAGTCCCTTTGCATATAACTTTGAACAGGTCAAAATTTAACATGCAGAAGGACTCCACCATGATCTCCATGCCCAACATCATATTTTTTTTGTATTTTGTCACACAAAACTCAAAAATATGGTGTGGAATAAAGGATAAGGGGAGTAGACGGCACAAACTCTTATCTCCTTAGATATTTGAATCAAATTCAAATGCTTTGACTAGTCAAATCAAATTTGAATGGGCACCTTCTCTTATCCATCAGATGTGCATGCCATAAAGCGGCCTGCATTCACAAACTCTACATAAATCCCATATGGACGTGCGCCCTTAGATAAATTCTAGGAGGTGCATGCCATATCTCTTCTTTCCTGCATACTGGGTCAACATTTGACCCTTGTCCTGTTCCCATCTTATGGGATTAAGACAAAACCTTTTCAAGTCCCATCCAATGGATTTATTTCAAGTCGTAATCAAGTTAGAATAAGTCTTGATCAGACCAAGACTCAGTCCAGTCAAATCAAGAAAAATCCATTTAGAATTTTTGGGAGAGGCTTGTCCAAATTTCATCTCATGATTTTAGGACAAGCCCTAATATGGCAATGACAACCCTTGTTTTGTTTCCATCTTATGGAATTTAGGATAAGTCTTGATCAGGCCATGACAAGGTCCAGTCAGATCAAGACAAGTCCCTATAGAGTTCTCGGATAAGCCTTGTCCAATTAGTTCCACAAATTAGCAGGTCTTGTCCTGTTTCCATCCGTTGGATTACGACAAGCCTAGATCAGGTTAGGATAAGATTTTTCTAACCTGGACAAGTTCCAATCAGACTAGAACAAACCTATACAAGGCTCTTGAATGAGCCAAATCTAATTTGGCTCAATCAAGATGACCTAGAAAGACTACAAAAGGAGAATGTTGGGCTCAATCGTATGCTAGCATGATTTTCTTGAATCTAATTGGATCTAATCCAAATCAATCAAACTAGGTTAGCTAAATTGATGACATTCAGATCTAAATTCTTGTTTATGTGATCTAGTTAGATTTAGTTTTATATGGTAATGAGACATGTCATGATCTCCATCATCGATATCATTGAAATATCTTTCGACGGACCAGAATTCTTTCGATTCATCCAATTAGAATCATCGATCATTAAGATAATTCTAATTGATCCCAAAATCCACCAGTGATTCCTAGCAGTATATGGTGCCAATCCATCAAAACTGAATAGCGAACCTCTCGATGCAGCTACCTATATGATCGGATTCTTCTATCATGAGTCCTGATGGGATTAGGGTTAAGATGAACTCATCAAACCCAACACCCATAATATGAATGAATCATTCGATTCGAGTCCGATGTGAAACCCTAATAGAAACTCCTTCCTATTATTTCACGCTACCATGGCCATGGATTTTAGAACTCAATCTTATGATCATCATAGGTCTACTCCTCTACCGAGATTGATAGATCCCATCTTGGTGCTATTCAATTCCTATAATGAACATGCTATAGCCAACATATACCTCAGAATTTCGAATAGCTAGGAGACCAAGTTATGGTATAGTCAAACTGTAACACCCTCAAGGTGAGCTATCGGTACACCTCAGGTCAAAGAACCAGACACGCTGTAGCATCGAGCTAGTCATCGACGAGAAGGTAGGCTTCCTTATGATTGCTCGAGGTGGTCACGCTCAGTGCCCTCGTTCTCTAACGAGTACCTATACTCTCGCTCTGATGTCTCCACACCATAGACTCAAAACTCATCTATCTTAAGAAAGTGATTGTACATCGATCTTTCAGATCTATTACCATCCTCATGATGATCCTACAATCGAAAGTAATTTATTAGTTAATTATGATAACACATGCCTTAAATTCTCAACTCTTGAGAATATGTGTTATTATGCCTATTAACTCAATGGATGTATCATAGACATTTTAATACACAATGTAATAGAATAAATAATCTTTTAATTAATTTTAAGTCAAAATTATGAAAATGCCTCTAGAAAGTGTTTAACAAGTGTCAGCCAATCAGCTTCTAGGGCACACATCTAACAAACTCTCACTTGATCTAAAGCCAATTGGCTACAAATCTAAGTCCCATCTTCTCAATGTGGGCTTGGATATTCTGCAGGCCTAAAGGCTTCGTTAGTGCATCAACCGCATGGTCTGCAAAGTTGACTCTCTTAACCTTGATGTATCCTTCTCAAGGTAATCGAGGATTAGGTGGAACTATCTTCTTGGAAGTCTTCCAACTTACAGTACCACCAGTGCATAGGAACAAACTTTTAGACATCAACTTTTGATCATCTTTATCAGACATAAAGTCTGAGTCTGCATACTCCTGGACCTAGAGTTCATAATGTTGAACCTCTTCAGCACCTCCTCTATTAGAGAGACCCAGCATCCTCTTTAGTCTATCCCTATAGACCTAAAATGAAGGATGCCTTACCTAGGTCTATCATAGAAAATTTTTTAGATAATCATACTTTGATCTATGTCAGCATGGGAATATCATTCTCAATCAGGAGGATGTCATCCATGTATAATACGAGGAATACAACAGTGCTCCCACTGACCTTCTTGAACATACTTGATTTCATTCTTGATGAAACCAAATAATTTGATTACATCAAGCATTCCTCTCGGAGATGCTTGCTTGAGTCCATAGATGGATCTTTGCAGCTTGTAGATCTTTGTGATCCCCATCACTAGATGTGAAAATAAATGGCTGTTCCATATAAATATCTTTCTCAAGATATCCAATTATGAACTCTGTTATTACATCCATCTACCATATTTCATAATTGAAATATACTACAATGGCAAGTAATGTGCGGATGGTGGCCACGAACGAGAAGGTAACCTTATATCGTTTCGCCACTAGCCTAGCCTTGAATGTCTCTACATTCCCATCTGCACATATCTTTATCTTGAAGATCCATTTACACCCAATAGGTACTATACCTTCAAGTGGATCTACCAAGATCCAGATTTGGTTTGAATGCATCGAGTCAATTTCTGACTTTATCACCTCTAACTATTTCTCGGAGTCGATATCTGATATCGTGTCATCATAGGTTCTAGGATCATCACCATTAACCCATTTTCCATGAGAAATATTTCCTCTACATCCTTTAAAATAGTACCTAAGTACCTTCAAGAGGATGGAAAATCCTATTTGACCTACAAGGTGGAGGAGGTAGTGAATTATGGATCGGCTCAGACTAACTGGCTTCCTAAGGTTCCTTGGCTCGTTGCTCTTTAAAGACTTTGTCCTTGAGTCTAATCTATCTTCCGATGCCATCATCTTGAACAAACTATTTTTCAAGTAAAATGATGTGTCAACCCACAATCATCTTGTAGTTTTCTGGAAGATAGAAGTAATACCCTAATAACTCTTTAGGATATCCAATAAATCGAGCTCTAAGGGACCTAGATTCTAACTTGTCCGCTATCGGACAACCCCAATTCTGAGGGACCTCAGAAGGTGCTTCTTTCTGCTTGTTCTTTAGGCTGGCTAGGTACGCAGGATAGTCCCACCTCCAATGGCCATCGGAGTTGCAGTGGAAATACTTTTCCTTCTTCGTGGCCTTCTTCTTCTGCTCGCCCTTCTTTTCCCCTTCTATTTTCTACTTCTTCGCAGACTTCTTCTTTCTAAAAGACTTTCTCTTGGAAGAAGTTTGCTCTATAGTCGTAACTGAGTCCTTTAAACCCTTTAAAGTTTGCTCAACAATAACCAGCATATTTATTGACTCAGCCAAGATGCACTAGAGCTTATTCATATGGAAGTTCATAATAAACTGCCCATACGAATCAATCAAGGACTGTAGGATCACATCAATCTGTAGTTTCTTGACCATCAAGTCTCTGAGCTTCTCAAGCTCTTTAGGACCTTGACCATTGCCAAGCAATAATCTTGGACCAACTGCCCATCATGCATTTGCACCTTAAAAAGTCTCTTCAAGACTTGATAATGCGCTGTGCAACTCTATTCACTAAACAACTCTTGTAGGTAAGCCAACATTTGGTGAGCAGTCCTAATGTCTTCATGTTGGCACTGCAACTCATTTGATATTGAACCCAACACGTAGCACCTAAACTCATCTGATATTGAACCCAACATGTAGCACCTAGCTTTGTTATCATTGTCCGACCATTTTTCATGAGATGCTCTCTGATCCGCAGTCAAACGTGCTTGTATAGTGGGGTTGGTCCTGGTCCAATACATGGGTTAGCCATTTCGAATCCAAAATAATTTTGAAGTTCTTTAGCCAATCCATGTAAATCAGTTTGGTCAACTTATGGGTATCTAGGATTCAGGCTAGGGGTTTTGATGCAGACATTTTCTTGTAGTGAGTCAAAATTTCTAGTTAGACTTGTAATTTGACTCAACCAATTTATTTAGGAGTTTTATTTTTAAACAAATTAGGCTTCTACTATTTTCTTGGATTCCTACACTTCCTTGGTACAGATGTGAAAATCTCCACGATCATTGATTTCTAGTGGATGGTACGGTCCCACCGACTGGCTCACCATCTCACCTAATAGTTATTGATGATGGGTTAACCGATGAGTAGACAACTCTTATCCAATATTTCTCTAAACATGATGCACCCAAATTTGGTCTCTAATTCATGAAGCTCATCATGCTCAGAATATTGCTCCACTCCTTAGTTAAGCCAAACCCACCATTTACACAAATTGGATTTTTGATTGGGTCTCTCACCATATCCAAAATATTGATTCCAACCCATCTTCCAACCCATAGCATCCAATGCCTAATAGATATGATTGCATCTTTTTGGTGCAACTAAACCACTGTATCCAGTCGAGAACAATCAACTCCGAGAAGGGCCCGCACATCTACAATGATGGAAGACCTAGGATTTAATATTTTCTTAGGAAGATTTAATTTGGTTTCTTAGATTCAACTAGTCATAACATTTATGACTAACCTAGTGGCATGGGTTAGCTCAAATCGTTAGCCATCTCAAACCAGAACTAGGTCGACTCAATCGACCAGGTAAGTGAGATCAGTGGAAGGAATATGCTATTAACTCACTGTGAACGCATTCAGGTTGAGTAGCTTCCAATTAATGACCACTGGTCGTATTTGCTATACTTACCTTAGACACCGACTTGTCTGACCAGAACTGATCGGGTTAGCTTACAACCCAGGCTCGAACTGTGAAGCCAAATTTGGTCTTAACTTGATTGACCACATGTGACTGTAAGTCAATCTTGATCCAGACTTAATCCTATTAAGTTGGTCAAATCTAAGCACTCTTGATCCTACCTAACCAATTTTTGATTTGATTTGATCAACTGCTAGATCTAATTGAGCTACCCTCATCCGAACCCATGATTTATGAAAGTATCTTAGGTCTAAAAATTTATAATTTTTAGATCTAATTAATTTCATAAACTTAATTCTTAATTAAGTTCAATGGTTAAATAACAAAATATGTATCAAAAATTCTTGGGTTTCAGGATCTAGAATTTTGCTGAAAAGTAAGTTTTCGATTTTTGATTAAGGGCAAATGCGCAGCACCCATACATGCCATAAGAGCACCACATCGAATGAAAAGAGAGGGCTTTTAAACCCTTCTTACTGTTATGACTGGATGGCCAAGGGGAATGCCTTAATCAAAAATATGAACTATACTGCAAAACTATTAGATCTAAAGCATATAACTATTATATGATTTAAGATCTAATCTATACATATTTTGCATACATCTCATGTATCAAATTTAACATTTAAATTTATGTTTCAGATCTAATTATATTAGATATAATATCTGAAAGTAAAATTTTAAATAATCTCATCATAAAAAAATTTAATCTAGACTACTCATTGTTAGATATGTGTGCCCTAGAAGCTAGAATTGGCTGACACTTGTTATACACTTCTAAGAATAAAATTATAATTTTGACTATAAATAATAAAATAGATTATTTTCTATCATAATGTGTATTTAGTGTCTGTGATACATCCCTTGAGTTAATGATAGTGATAGTTCTTATTTTCAAGAGTTGAAAATTTAAGAGATGAATTTTCATTATTAACTCATAAAATGCTCCTGACCGTAGGATCATCATGAGGATGGTGATTGATCCAAAAGGTTGGTGTACAATCACTTCTTTATAGTAGATGAGCCTTGAGTCTATGATGTAGAGATACTAGAGCGAGAGTATAGGTACTCGTTAGAGAATGAGGGCACTAAGCATGACCACCTCGGACAGTCATTAAGAAGTCTACCTTCTCATCGATGACTGACTCGAAGCTGCAGTTGTGTGTCTGATTCTTTGACCTGAGATGCATCGGTAGTTCACCTTGAGGGTGTTATAGTTTTACTACACCATGACTCGATCTTCTAGCCATTTTGAATCCCTGAGGTGTATGTTGGCTATAGCATGTTCATTGTAGGAATTGGATTACACCAATAGAAAATCTATCTACCTCGGTAGATGAGGAGTAACCCTATGATGATCATGAGAATCAAGTCCATAAGTCCATGGCCATGGCAAAGTGAAATAATAGAAAGAGTATCTATTAAGATTTTTACATTGGACTTGAATCGAATGATTAATCATATGATGGATATTAAGGTTTGACGAGATTACCTTAACCCCAATCCAGTCGGGGCTCAAGATAGAAGAATTTAATCACACAGGTAACTGCACTGAGAGGTTCATTTTCAATTATGATGGGTTGCCACCATATGCTGCTAGGTATCACTGATGGATTTTGAGAGCAATTAGAATGATTTAGATGATCAATCATACTAGTTGTCTGAATCAAAAAAATTTTGATCCATCGGAAGGTGTTTTGATGATGTCGATGATAAAGATCGTGACATATCTCATTACCATTTGGAACTAAACCTAATTGGGTCACACAAATAAAGATTTTGATTTGGATATCATCAATTGGACTAACTCAATTTAATTAATTTGAATTAGATTTAATTAGGTTCAAGAAAATCGTGCTAGCACATGATTGAGCCTAATGTTCTCCTTTAATTATCATTAAAGTTTATCTTGACTGAGCCAAATGTGTCTAGGCTCACTCAAGTACCTTTACGTGGTTTGATTGGAGCTTGTCCATGTCAAAAAAAGATTATCTTAATTTATGAGATGAATTTAAAATAATACCTGCCATTTTTTATCACCTGTTAAATCTTATTTCGGACATTTGGTCAAACGTTGACCTTTGACACTTAGCCATCGGACCATGTGTCAAGCCATCATAGGAGAGAGTTCTTAGACCAATCCACCTACCAAAAATTAGATGGATAAGGGGTGCATGCCTAGGGAGGCATGTGCCCACGGATAAAGCATCTGGAGTCCCATACAGATGGGACTCTAGTTGCTTCGAGGATTCTACTTGGATGGCGCCTAGAAGACTACTTTGACCCAGTCTTGGCGCCATCTAAGGATGATTCAAAGGGGCTCTCACCTAATTGGATCAGATGATATCATCCCACCAATCAAATTTAGATCTGACTACACAAAAAGCCATGATTGGCCGGGATGATACGGCACTGCATGGTGCAATAGGGTCTATAAAAACCCTATTTGCGCCAAGATCAAAGATGCTTGACCCATTGCCCATGCTACAAGGCTGCCCCTCTTCCTCCTTCATGCCACCTTCAGATGTTCTCTCTCCTATCCTTGCTCAAGAATTTTTGGGCACAAGTTTGGTGTGATCCAAGCAGGAGAAAGGCAACAGGAAAAGGAAGAAGGTAGCACTGTTGCAAGAGACAACTCACATCTTCGAAAGGAGCTTTAAAGATCTTCAAAATCAGATCTAGATCTAATTTTTAGAGAAGCAATAAAGAAGAAAGACATCTTCAGATCCTATCCAAGTGGATACTGATAGAGGTCAGGCACTTGCATAGCTAGATCCAGAACCTCAGATAGATATCAGGATCATCACAGGATATTCAGATTACCCGCAACAAGATAAAATTAAATTAGATTTAATTTATTTTTTAATTTATTTTATTTTTTATTAAATTAATAATATTAGATCTAAAAGGTCTCATATCTGATCTAGATCTAAGAAAATTTTTTTTGAAATATCTCTCTTGATCCAATCAGATCTGAACGAACCTGATCCAGAAAACTAGATTTTCTCTTCAACTGGTATCAGAGCCAGGTTGCATCTTCCATTAGATCTTATTTTATTTTAATTTTGATCTGATAATTTGATGATTTTAGATGTCACATTAGATATAATTAGATCTAAAATTAGAAATTAAAAAAAATTAAATAATTTAGAACTAAGTTGTACAAGATGCATGACTAGTTGTAGAATAGAATTATTCTATGTATAGTCTAGCATGATCATAATTTAATTTGATTAGTTATAATTTTTAAATCTATTTATTTACTATTTTTTGATGTTATAAATATTATAATAAGATCTAAAAATAGAAAATAAATTTATTTAATTTTTGTTCATATGAGATATGATGAATGCATGTTTAGACTAGTTGTAGAATAGTTCTATATAATTATCTAGAATAAATTTTAATTAGATATAATTAATTTAAATTTAATTTTTTAGATGATTATGAAATAATTTAGATCTAAAAATATGCATGATATGATACATGAAAATGTATGCAAAACATGTTTATAGTTAGATCAATTTTTTATATATGAGATATATGATGTACATCTAACTAGTTTTGTAGTTTTCAAATTTCTGATTAAGGCATTCTCCTTAGCCGTCCGGTCATTAGAACAAAGTAGGATTTAAATACTCTCTCCTACCATTCGATGGGGTGTTCTAATGATGTGTAGGGGTGCTGCACGTTCGTCCTTAATCAGAAACCTAAAACTTTTTTTCTGCAAAACCCTAGATCCTGAAACCCTAGGATTTTATTTACATATTTTGTTTGTGAATCCTAAACTTAATTAAGAATTAAGATTATAAAATATGTTAAGTCTAAAAATTAAGAATTTTTAGATTTAAAACATTCATAAAATTAGGTTTGGGCTTGGGTACCTCGATTAGGTCTAGCGGTTGATCAAATCGAATCAAGAGTTGGTTAGATGGGATCAAGAGTACTTAAATTGACCAGCCTAATAGAATTAAGTCTGAGTCACGATCGAATCACATGAGTGATCGATCAAGCTAAGACCTAATTAGACTCACTGGTTAGAGTTCGAATTATAGGCCAACCTGATTGGTTTTGGCTCAATAATTTGGTGTCTAAGGTAAGTCTGGCAGATACGATCGACTGATTTTTAATTGGAAGCTACTCGATTCGAATGCATTCTTATCGAGTTAATGGCATATCCCTTCCATTGAACTCACTTACCTAGCCATATTTGTCGATCCAGTCCTGATCTAAGGTGGTTAACAATTCGAGCTAGTCAAGTTTAAAGAGACCTAAATCAAATCTTCCTAAGAAAAGATTAAGTCTAAGATCTTCCACCATTGTGGATATGTGGGCCATTCCCAGGGTTGATTGTTCTCGACTGGTCATAGTGGTTCAGTTGCATCGAAAAGATGCAACTATGCCTATTAGGCATTAGATACTACGGGTTGGAGGATAAATTAGGCTCAATATTTTGGACACGGTGAGAGATCCAATTAGAAATCCAATCTACGCAAATGGTGGATCTGACTTAACTAAGGAGTGGATCAATATTCTGAGCATGGTGAGATTCATGAATTAGAGACCAAGTTTGGGTGCACCATGATTAGAGAATCATTGAACAAGAGTTATCCACTCATTGGCTAACCCATCACCAACAATTGTTGGGTGAGGTGATGAGTCAGTTAGTGGGACTGCACCATCCATTAGAAATCTATAATCATGGAGATTTTCACATCTCTATAGAGGGAGTGTAGGAATTCGAAAAAATAGTGAGAGCTAATTTATTTAAAAATTAAACTTCTAAATAAATTGGTCAAGTCTTAATTACAATATCTAACTAGAAACTTTGACTCTCTACAGAAAAAGCAAAATGTCTGCATCCAACCTACTAACACGTATCCTGGACACCTATAGATTGACCAGATCCAATTACAAGGATTGGCTTCGAAACTTCAAAATTATTTTGGATTTTGAGAAGTTAACTTATGTATTGGACTAGGATCCCCCTACCTTACCAGCTCATCCATCCGCTGAACAGAGAGCATCTCTTGACAAGTGGACAAATGAAGATAACAAGGCTAGATACTACATGTTGGGCTTGATGTCTGATGAGCTTCAATGCCAACATGAAGATATCAAGACTGTCCGCCAAATGTTGGCTCACCTATAGGAGATGTTTGATGAACAGAGTTGCGCAGCCAAATATTAGGTCACTAAATGACTATTCAAGGCTAAAATATGTGATGGACAGTCAGTCCAAGATCATTGTCTGATGATGATCAAGGACTTGGAAGAGCTTGAGAAGCTCAGAGTGAGGTTGGACCTGGATCTACAGAATGATATAATTCTACAATCCTTGACTGATGCATATGGACAGTTCATTATGAACTACCATATGCATAAACTTTAAAATACTCTAGCCGAGCTTATAAATATGCTGGTTACTGCTGAGTTGAGATAATTTAGAAAGACTACAAAAAGAGAATGTTAGGCTTAATCGTGTGCTAGCATGATTTTCTTGAACCTAATTGGATCTAACCCAAATCAATCGAACTGGGTTGGCTCAATTAATGACATCTAGATCTAAACCTTTGTTTGTGTGATCTAATTAGGTTCAATTCTATATAATAATGGGATATGTCATGATCTCCATCATCGAAATACCTTTCGATGGATCAGAATTCTTTTGATTCACCCAATTAGAATCGTTGATCATCAAGATAATTCTAATTGATCCCAAAATCCACCAATGATACCTAGCAGTATATGGTGCAACCCATCAAAACTAAATATTAAAACTCTCAGTGTAGCTACCTGTGTGATTAGATTCTTCTATCATGAGCCCCGATGGGATTAGGGTTAAGGTGAACTTGTCAAACCTAACACCCATCATATGAATGAATCATTCAATTCAAATTCGATGTAAAACCCTAATAGAAACTTCTTTCTATTATTTCACACTACCATGGCCATGGGTTTTAGAACTCGATCTTATGATCATCATAGGTCTACTCCTCCTCTACCGAGGTTGATAGATCCCATCTTGATGCGATCTAATTTCTACAATGAACATGCTATAGCCAACATATACCTCAGGATTTTGAATGGCTAGGAGACCAAGTTATGGTGTAGTCAAACTATAATACCCTCAAGGTGAACTACCGATGCACCTTAGATCAAAGAACTAGACACACACTGCAGCATCGAGCTAGTCATCGACGAGAAGATAGGCTTTCTTATGACTGCTCGATGTGGTCACGCTCAGTACCCTCATTCTCTAATGAGTATCTATACTCTCGCTCCGATGTCTCCACACCATAGACTCAAAAAACTCATCTACTCTAAGAAAGTGATCGTACACTAATCTTCTGGATCTATCACCATCCTCGTGATGATCCTACGACTGAGAGCAATATATGAGTTAATTATGATAACACATGCCTTAAATTCTCAACTCTTGAGAATATGTATTATCATGCCTATTAACTTAATGGATGTATCACAGACACTTTAATACATAATGTGATAGAATAAATAACTCTTTAATTAATTTTAAGTCAAAATTATGAAAATACTCCTAAAAGGTATTTAACAAGTGTCAGCCAATTTGGCTTCTAGGACATACATCTAACAAATTTCAGGTAGAATCTCATCTCACTGAGTAGACTAGATTCAAACAGCTATAGGTGGATAGCTGATGATAGAATCCTGAAGGTCATACACGATGATAAAATAATATTGGAGAGGAAGAAGAATACAAGAGGACATTACTATCTGGTAGGGAGCCCGGTGCAAGGTGGAGCTTCAGGAGCTAGAGGAAGTCCAGTGTAAGGTAGAACTCTAGGTGGAGGTGGATCGGGCATGAGATGGAAGACTCAGAAGGATGAGAGACGACATCGCAAAGTGATGTTTCTATTACCGTAGGAGACTATTACCATCCACAACATTCCAGACATTACCTAGCTCTGATACCAAATTATAGCCCTATGATATCGCTCGAATGCCAATCATCTTTGACATTACAAGCATCGATACCATGTTGCAAAAGCCCCTGATCTTTAGTACGGATCTGAAGGAACCTATGACATTCTCTATGGATAGCAAACCATAGATCCAACACCTAGATATATGCTGGGGCACCTTCCTTTTTGGGTTTGAGGGAGGCACCCTCTTTCTCTAGGGCTTCTTCAAGAACCTAAGGCAACTACACTAGAGAGAAGAGAAGAAGAAAGAATTAAGGGAGAGAAGGTTTGTATTCCATAGCATAATGAAATCCTAATACAATCTATGTATTTATACATAGCCATTAGGCCTGACCAAAAAAATTTTCGGCTAACCTAATATATGAAAGCACTCACAGAGCCCATGTACATCCGTATCTCCCATGCTCTCATCCTCTGGATCTAGACCCGACCCATACATGAGTTAGCCCCCTTAAAACCTCTCAAACCAGGCCTTAAGATCCCTAAGATCAGCCCAGACCCTAGCCCAAAATAGATCCTCGCGTAGCTTTGCCCGCACATTGAGCCAGCTCAGTGCTGACATGAGTTAGCCCCCTTAAGATCTCTCAAACTAGGCCTTAAGACTCCTAGGATCAATCCAAACCATAGCCCAAAATAGACCCTCACGTAACTCTGCTCGCACACTGAGTCGGCTCAGTCTCAGCTTTGAGTCAACTAAGTTCCACTGGGTCGGCTCAATCTGAAATTGAGTCGGCCCAGTTCTATGTTGTGCCAGCAGTCTCGAATGCTTAGTTCTCTATTTTGCCTATGCTCTAAGACTTAGCCAATCTAGTTTTGGACTGAGCCGACTAACCTGTAGAAAATTTTCTTTCTATAGTCTTGATTCTTCAACTTTGGTTCCTTGTTTTACCTTGAATCCTAGGTCTTCAAAGCACCAACCAAGCCTCTGAAATCTCCAGAGCCAACACTCTTACTCCTCCCATGGCCTCCCAAGGCTTGGGAGCACCACAAATCCTCACAGAGACTTTCCCGAGCAAGTCTTTGGTTAGAGTGGATATAGCCATTAATGAAGGTGGGATTGAGTGGCCTGGCTCGACTCCCATATTTGCCCATCCATGATCAGTAGGTGTGCCCTAGGGCATAGGGCCGAGATGGATTACAAGCTCTCTATTAGAATTAGTGGTGCTCCCAAGCCTTGGGAGGCCACTGAAGGAGTCAAGGGGTTGGCTTCAGGACACTAAGATAGGTGTGGTCCTAGGGCTAGGATCGGTTTGATTCTAGGATGGAGGTTCAGTCCTCCACGATCATGAGGCCCTAGTTTGTGGGTCTCATGAAGACTACTCAGAGTTTGGACCAGGTTTGGGTCCACGAGATTGAGTGCATGATTAGACCAAGGGTGTACATAGGTTTGGGTGAGTGCATTCGAATTGAGTTAGTCCAAAAAGTTTTTTACGGGTTAGAATTTTGATACATGTATAGGTATATATTGAAGAGAAATCCTGATTTTCCGGACCAGGTTCATTCAAATCTGATCAGATCGAGAGATATATTTCAAAAAAAATTTATCTCGATCCCAATCAGATCTAAAATATTTCAAATCTAATTTTATTATTTTAATAATAGAAATAAAATAAAAATAAATTAAATCAAATTTAATTTACCTGATTTGGTTAATCCTATTACCCTATTGATGATCCTGTTTGCAGCGAAAGTTTCTGGATCTAGCCACACAAGCGCCTGGCCTCTACTGGTATCCACTTGGGTTGGATCTAGAGATTTCTTCTTCTCTATCACACCTCCAAAAATCAAATTTAGATCTAATCTGGAGGATCTTCAAAACTCCTTTTGAAGATCTGCAGTCGTCCTTTGCAGCAGTGCAGCCTTCTTGCTTTTGATCGCCTTTCTTTGATCTGGATTGCACCAACCAAGATCCAAAACTCCTTTTGGATGTGGAGAGCAAGGGGAGAAGATGGTTTGGCATGGAGGAAGAGGGGAGAGGCAGCCTTGGGGTGTGGGGAACTTTGATCTCAATTCAATTCCTTTTTTTTTTTGAGTTGGGCATAGGGTCTTATTTATAGACTGACTGTGATCTAGCTTCTCTTATTCCCAACCAATCACAACCCTTTGTGAAATCAGATCTAAATCTGATTGGTGGGAATAGAGTCCCCTGGATTCCTACTTAGAGGGCACCTAAGACCAGTCAAAGTTGGTTCTTAGAAGAACTCTAATTGGAATCCAAAAAGGAGATGGAGTCCTTGTCCAACAAGGACTCCTAGGCGCCTCCAACTTGGGCACACGCCTAGGGTGGCGTGCGCCCTTCTCCTTGCCAGGTTCTGGTAGGGGGACAGGCCCCCACCAGCTCTCCAATAGGTGCATGACATGTGGTCAAAAGTCAAAGTGTCAATGGTCAACGTTTGACCAGTCAAAGGTAGACTTTTGACCAAAGTCAAAGAACAAGAAATGGCAGGTGACCAAAAATGGCAGGTAATGTCTTACAAAATAAGACAACCTTTTCTGACTTGGACAACCTCCAGTCAGACCATATGAAGGCCTCTGATTGAGCACAAACTCCTTTGGCTCAGATCAGGACAACTTATTTATGATAGCAAAAGAAGAACGTTAGGTTCAATCGAGTGCTAGCACGATTTCCTTGAACCTAATTGAATCTCATTCAGATCAATTGAACTAGATCAGTTCAATTGATGATCACCAGATTCAAACCCTTGTTTGTGTGACCCAGTTAGGTTCAGTTCTGTATGGTAATGGGATATGTCATGATCTCTATCATCGACATCATCGAAACTCCTTTCGATGGATCAGAACTCTTCTGATTCGAACAGCTAGAATGATCGATCATCTAAATCATTCTAATTGCTCCCAAAATCCACCAGTGACACCTAGCAGTATATGGTGGCAACCCATCAGAGCTGAATGCGAACCTCTTGGTGCAGCTACCTGTGTGATTAAGTTCTTCTATCTTGAGCCCCGATCAGATTAGGGTTAAGGTGAACTCGTCAAACCCTAGTCTCTGTCATATGATGTAATCATTCGATTCGAAGTCCAATGTGAAAATCTAAATAGAAACTCTTTCTATTATTTCACTCTACCATGGCCATGGATTTCTGGACTTGATTCTCATGATCATCATAGGGCTGCTCCTCTACCACCGAGGTAGATAGATTCCATCTTGATGCAATCCAGTTCCTACAATGAACATGTCATAGCCAACATACACCTCAGGGTTCCATATGGCTAGGAGACCGAGTAATGGTGTAGTCAAACTATAACACCCTCAAGGTGAACTGCCGATGCATCTCAGGTCAAAGAACCAGACACACTACTGCAGCATCGAGTCAGTCATTGACGAGAAGGTAGACTCCCTAATGACTACTCGAGGTGGTCACGCTCAGTGCCCTCGTTCTCTAACGAGTACCTGTACTCTCGCTCCGGTGTCTCCACACCGTAGACTCAAGACTCATCTACTAAAGAGAAGCGATTGTACACCAACCTTCCGGATCAATCACCATCCTCGTGATGATCCTATGGTCGGGAGCATTTTATGAGTTAATAATGATTATTCATGTCTTAAATTTTCAACTCTTGAAAATATGAATTATCATTACCATTAACTCAAAGGATGTATCACAGACACTAAATACACATATGTGATAGAAAATAACCCATTTTATTGATTATAGTCAAAATTATAATTTTGCCCCTAGAAGTGTATTACAAGTGTCAGCCAATTCTGGCTTCTAGGGCACATATATCTAACAATCTCCCACTTGTCCTAAAGCCAATTGGCTACAAGTCTAAGTCCCATCTTCTCAAGGTGGGCTTCGATCTTCTGCTGGCCCAACGGCTTTGTAAGTGGGTCTGCCACATTATCTGTGGAGTTGACTCTCTTGACCTCGACGTAACCCTTCTCGAGGTAATCGCGGATGAGATGGTATCGCCGCTCAATATGCTTGGATTTTTGGTGAGACCTCGGCTCCTTAGCAAGGGCTATGGCGCCATTGTTGTCGCAGTATAGAGGAATGGCATCTGATGGCATTACTCCAATTTCTGCAGCAAACTTCTTATACCAGAATGCTTCCTTCGCAGCCTCTGATGCAGCGATATATTCTGCTTCCATGGTGGAATCTGCTATCACCATTTGCTTGGAACTCTTCCAGCTGACAGCACCACCATTGCACACAAACAGACTCCAGATGTCGACTTTCGATCATCTATATCGGACATGAAATCCGAGTCTGTGTATCCCTGGACTTGGAGTTCTCCATTACCAAAGACCAACATCATATCCTTAGTTCTTCTCAAGTACTTAAGGATACATTTCACAGAAGTCCAGTGTTCTTCACCTGGATTTGACTGATATCTGCTTGTGACACTCACAGCATGGGCTATATCAGGTCGTGTACATAGCATGGCATACATGAGGCTCCCTATTGCAGAAGCATAAGGGATCTTGCTCATGCGTTCTATTTCCTCAGGTGTGCTAGGGCACATCTTCTTGGAAAGATGAATACCATGTCTGAAGGGTATTAATCCCCTCTTAGAGTTTTCCATACTAAACCTCTTTAGTACTTTCTCTATGTACATCTTCTGTGAAAGTCCTAGCATCCTATTCGGTCTATCCCTATAGACCTTAATTCCTAGAATAAAGGATGCTTCACCTAGGTCTTTCATGGAGAATTCCTTGGACAACCATATCTTGACTGATGTCAACATGGGAATATCATTCCCAATAAGGAGGATGTCATCCACGTACAATACGAGGAAGACAACAGCGCTCCCACTGACCCTTTTGAAAACACATGGTTCCTCTTCATTTTTGATGAAACCAAACATTTTTGATCACATCATTGAAACGAGTGTTCCAGCTCCGAGATGCTTGCTTAAGTCCATATATGGACCTTTGCAGCTTGCAAACCTTGTGATCAGTATCACTGGATGTGAAACCTAGCGGCTGTTCCATATAGATATCTTCCTCAAGATATCCATTTAAGAATGCCGTTTTCACGTCCATTTGCCATATTTCATAATCGAAATAGGCTGCAACAGGCAAGCAATGTGCGGATGGATTTTAGCATAGCCACTGGGGAAAAGGTATCCTGATAGTCAATGCCTTCGCGTTGACTATAACCTTTTGCCACTAGTCTAGCCTTGAATGTCTCCACATTCCCATCTGCACCAATCTTTCTCTTGAAGATCCATTTACACCCAATAGGTACTATACCTTCTGGTGGATCTACCAAGGTCCAGACTTGGTTTGAGTGCATCGAGTCAATTTCTGACTGCATTGCCTCTAGCCATTTCTCGGAGTCGATATCTGATATCGCCTCGTTGTAGGTTTTGGGATCATCACCATGAGCACCATTACCTACGAGGAACATTTTCCTCTACTTCCTCTGAAATAATACCTAAGTATCTTTCAGGGGGACGGGAAAACTCTTTCCGATCTACGAGGTGGAGGAGGTAGTGTTCTTATTGGCTCAACCTGATTTGGTTCCAATTGGTCCTTAGCTCGTTGTACTTGTGAGACTTTCTCATCAAGCTTAATCTGCTTTCCAATGCCGCTATCTTGAATAAACTATTTTTCAAGAAAGATGGCATGTCGACTCACAATCACATTGTGGTCTTCTGGAATGTAGAAATAGTATCCTAATGACTCTTTAGGATATCCTATGAATCGAGCTCTGAAAGGACCTAAACTCTAACTTGTCCGCTTGTTGTCTTTTGACATGAGCCGGACAACCCCAAATTCTGAGATGACTCAGACTTGGTTTCTTACCGTGCCATATCTCATACGGTGTGGTAGGAACGGTTTTAGAGGGAACCCTATTCAGTAGATAGAATTGAAGTTAACAATGAGTGTCCCCAAAGAAAATCAGGGAGGTCTGTGAAGCTCATCATGGATCGAACCATATCCAATAGAGTCCGATTTCTCCATTCTGAAACCCCGTTGAGTTGAGGTGTTCCTGGTGGAGTCCATTGAGAGACTATGCCATTTTTCCTTGAGATAGTCTAGGAATTCCCGGCTAAGGTATTCACCTCCTCGATCTGATCGAAGAACCTTAATGGGTTTTTCAGTTTGTTTTTCTACTTCATGTCTGAATTCTTTGAACTTTTCAAAAGCTTCAGACTTGTGTCTCATAAGATACACATACCCATACCTAGACAGATCATCGGTAAAGGTAATGAAGTAGACAAAATTGCCTCTAGCCGGCACATCAAATGGGCCGCACACATCAGTATGTACTAGGGCAAGGAGATCTGTGGCCCTTTCTCCATGTCCAACAAAAGGAAGTTTAGTCATTTTGCCTTGAAGACAAGATTCACAAGTTGGATATGACTCGAAAGTCAATGGACTCAATAGCCCATTTTTCTCCAATTTGTTGATCCTATCTTCTGCTATATGACCTAATCTCAGGTGCCATAGATATCTATCATTTGGACTATCCCTAGGTCGTTTGGCATTCACGTTTTGCTCGATAGTTAGAACAGGTACATCAATATGTAGCTGATAAAGACCATTAATAAGAAAACCATTTGCAATTTTATTTCTTTCATAAAGAATGTTACAATGGTCCTTAAAGAAGGTAATCACATAGCCTTCTTGTGCTAAGCATGAAACAGAAATCAAATTCCTGCTAGCTGCAGGCACATAATAACAGTCTTTCAAAACTAAGTCTAAACCAGATGGTAATCGAAGAGGGTATGTTCCCACGGCTACTGCAGCAACTCTTGCTCCATTACCGATGCGTAGGATCATGTCTCCATCCCTCAGCCTCCTGCTATCCTCAAGACCCTGCATGGAAGTGCACAGATGAGCACTAGAACCAGAGTCAAGCACCCAACTGGATGCAGAAGAAACCGTAAGGTTAGACTCAATAACGAGCATACCTCCAGAAGGACCTTCCTTCTTGTTCTTCAGGGTGGCCAGGTAAGTAGGGCAGTTCCGCTTCCAATGGCCGTCGCTGTTGCAATGGAAACACTTTCCTTTGACATCGGCCTTTTTCTTCGGCTTCTGCCTTCTTCTTCTTTTTGATCCTTCCACCTTTTGCTTTTTCACAGACTTCTTTTTCTTTCCATAAGACTTTCTTTTGGAAGAAGTCCATTCCATAGCAAGAACTGAGCCTTTAGAACCTTTCATAGAAAGCTCAGCGGTAACCAGCATATTCATTAATTCGGCCAAGGAATTTTGAAGTTTATGCATGTGGTAATTCATGATGAATTGCCCATATGCATCAGTCAAGGATTGCAGAATAATATCATTCTGCAGATCCAAGTCTAACTTCACACCGAGCTTCTCAAGCTCTTCCATGTCCTTGATCATTGTCAGACAGTGATCTTGGACTGACTGCCCATCACGCATCTTAGCCTTAAAAAGTCATTTCGTGACTTGATATTTGGCTGCGCGACTCTGTTCACCAAACATCTCCTGCAGGTGAGCCAACATTTGGCGAGCAGTCCCGATATCCTCATGTTGGCGCTGGAGCTCATCAGACATCGAGCCCAACATGTAATATCTGGCCTTATTATCTTCGTCTATCCATTTTTTCCAGAGACGCTCTCTGTTCAGTGGATGGACGGGCTGGTAAGGTGGGAGGGTCCTGGTCCAAAACATGGGTTAACTTCTCAGAACCCAAAATAATTTTGTAGTTCCTGAGCCAATCTTTATAATTGGGTCCAGTCAGTCTATGTGTGTCCAGGATACGTGCCAATGGGTTGGACGCAGACATTTTTCCTGTAGAGAGTCAAAGATTCTAGTTAGATACTGTAATTTTGACTTGACCAATTTATTTAGGAATTTTATTTTTAAATAAATTAGCTCCCACTATTTTCTCGGATCCCTACACTCCCTCTGTAGAGATGCAAAAATCTCCACGATTAATGATTTCTAGTGGGTGGTGCGGTCTCACCAACTGACTCATCACCTCACCTAACAGTTATTGGTGATGGGTTAGCCAATGAGTGAACAACTCTTGTTCAATGATTCTCTAATCATGGTGCACCCAAACTTGGTCTCTAATTCATGAATCTCACCGTATCCAAAATATTGATCCACTCCTTAGTTAAGTCAGACCCACCATTTGCATAGACTGGGTTCCTAATTGAGTCTCTCACCGTATCCAGAATATTGAGCCCAACTCATCCTCCAGCCCATAGCATCCAATGCCTAATAGACATGGTTGCATCTTTTCCGGTGCAACTGAGCCACTGTATCCAGTCGAGAACAATCAACCCCGGGAAGGGCCCGCACATCTACAATGGTGGAAGACCTCAGACTTAATCTTTTCTTAGGGAGAATTGATTCAGGTCTCATTAAACTAGACTTGTCATAGTCATAACAATTATGACTAACCTAGTGGCATGGGTTAGCTCGGATTATTGACCACCTCAGATCAGAACTGTGTCAACAGATATGGCCAGGTAAGTGAGATCGGTGGAAGGAATATGCCATTAACTCGTACAAGAATGCATTCAGGTCGAGTAGCTTCCAATTAAAAATCAGTCGGTCGTATGTGCCAAACTTACCTTAGACACCAAATTGTTGAGCCAGAACCAATTGGGTTAGCCTACAATCCAGACTCTAACCTCTGAGCCTAATGAGGTCTTGCTTGATCGTGACTCGATCTTGACCCAGACTTAATCCTATTAGGCTGGTCAATTTAAGCATTGTTGATCCCATCTAACCAACTCTTGATTCGGTTTGATCAACCGCTTAGACCTAATTGAGCTACCCAAGCCCGAACCCAGTATTATGAATATGTCTTAGATCTGAAATTCTCAATTTTAGACCTAATTAATATTCCATAAACTTAATTCTTAATTAAGTAGGGTTCATAAACAAAATATGCACAATAAATCCTAGGGTTTCAGGATCTAGGGTTTTGCAGAAAGTAAGTTTTGGATTTCTGATTAAGGACGAACACGCAGCACCCCTACACATCATAAGAACACCCCATCGAATGGGAAGAGAGGGCCTTTAAACCCTTCTTCGTTCTTATGACCGGACGGCCAAGAGGAATGCCTTAATCAGGAACATTCAATACTACAAAACAATATCAGATCTATATCATATATCTCATATATAAAGTAGATCTAATCATGGCATATTTTGCATACATCTCATGTATCAAATCATGCATATTTTCAGATCTAAATTATCTCATAATAATCTAAAAAATTAGATTTAAATTGATCTAATCAAAATAAATTCTAATCTAGATAATTATGTAGAACTATTCTACAACTAGTCTAGACATGCATCAATCATATCTCATATGATATTCAAAAATTAAATAATTTTTATTTATTATTTTTTAGATGTTATTATAATACTTATAATATCAAAAAATAGTAAATAAAAAGATCTAAAATATGATTTAATCAGATTAAATCAAAAACATGCAAGACTATTCTATAGAACTATTCTATTCTAGAACTAGTCATGCATATCTTCTAATCTTAGATCCAAATTATTTAATTTTAATTTTTTCTGATTTCAGATCTGATCACATCTCATGTGACATCTGAAATAACTTATTTTTTGATTAAAATAAATTTAAAATCAGATCTAAACAATTTTAGAACCATGGCTCTGATACCAGTTGAAGGGAAATCCTAATTTTTTGGACCAGGTTCGTTCAGATCTGATCAGATCGAGAGATATATTTCAAAAATTTTTTCTCTCGATCCCAATCAGATCTGAGATATTTTAGATCTAATTTTATTATTTTAATAATAGAAATAAAATAAAGATAAATTAAATCAAATTTAATTTACCTGATTTGGGTAATCCTATTACCCTGTTGATGATCCTGTTTGCAGCGGAAGGTTCTGGATCTAGCCACGCAAGCGCCTGGCCTCTATCCGGTATCCACTCGGACTGGATCTGGAGATCCTCTTCTTCTCTATCACATCCTCCAAAAATCAGATCTGGATCTGATCTGGAGGATCTTCAAAACTTCCTTTTGAAGATCTGCAGTCGTCCTTTGCAGCAGTGCAGCCTTCTTGCTTTTGATCGCCTTTCTTTGATCTGGATCGCACCAACCAAGGTCCAAAACTCCTTTTGGACGTGGAGAGCAAGGGGAGAAGATGGTTTGGCATGGAGGAAGAGGGGAGAGGCAGCCTTGGGGCGTGGGAACTTTGATCTCAATTCAATTCTTTTTTTTTTTGAGTTGGGCACAGGGTCTTATTTATAGACTGACTGTGATCCAACTTCTCTTATTCCCAACCAATCACAACCCTTTGTGAAATCAGATCTAAATCTGATTGGTGGGAATAGAGTCCCCTGGATTCCTACCTTAGAGGGCGCCTAAGACCAGTCAAAGTTGGTTCTTAGAAGAACTCTAATTGGAATCCAAAAAGGAGATGGAGTCCTTGTCCAACAAGGACTCCTAGGCGCCTCCAACTTGGGCACACGCCTAGGGTGGCGTGCGCCCTTCCTCCTTGCCAGGTTCTGGCAGGGGGACAGGCCCCCACCAGCTCTCCAATAGGTGCATGACATGTGGTCAAAAGTCAAAGGGTCAATGGTCAACGTTTGACCAGTCAAAGGTAGACTTTTGACCAAAGTCAAAGAACAAGAAATGGCAGGTGACCAAAAATGGTAGGTAATGTCTTACAAATAAGACAACCTTTTCTGACTTGGACAACCTCCAGTCAGACCATATGAAGGCCTCTGATTTGAGCACAAACTCCTTTGGCTCAGACAGGACAACTTATTTATGATAGCAAAAGAAGAACGTTAGGTTCAATCGAGTGCTAGCACGATTTCCTTGAACCTAATTGAATCTCATTCAGATCAATTGAACTAGATCAGTTCAATTGATGATCACCAGATTCAAACCCTTGTTTGTGTGACCCAGTTAGGTTCAGTTCTGTATGGTAATGGGATATGTCATGATCTCTATCATCGACATCATCGAAACTCCTTTCGATGGATCAGAACTCTTCTGATTCGAACAGCTAGAATGATCGATCATCTAAATCATTCTAATTGCTCCCAAAATCCACCAGTGACACCTAGCAGTATATGGTGGCAACCCATCAGAGCTGAATGCGAACCTCTTGGTGCAGCTACCTGTGTGATTCAAGTTCTTCTATCTTGAGCCCCGATCAGATTAGGGTTAAGGTAAACTCGTCAAACCCTAGTCTCTGTCATATGATGTAATCATTCGATTCAAGTCCAATGTGAAAATCTAAATAGAAACTCTTTCTATTATTTCACTCTACCATGGCCATGGATTTCTGGACTTGATTCTCATGATCATCATAGGGCTGCTCCTCTACCACCGAGGTAGATAGATTCCATCTTGATGCTCATCCAGTTCCTACAATGAACATGCTCATAGCCAACATACACCTCAGGGTTCCATATGGCTAGGAGACCGAGTAATGGTGTAGTCAAACTATAACACCCTCAAGGTGAACTGCCGATGCATCTCAGGTCAAAGAACCAGACACACTACTGCAGCATCGAGTCAGTCATTGACGAGAAGGTAGACTCCCTAATGACTACTCGAGGTGGTCACGCTCAGTGCCCTCGTTCTCTAACGAGTACCTATACTCTCACTCCGGTGTCTCCACACCGTAGACTTAAGACTCATCTACTAAAGAGAAGCGATTGTACACCAACCTTTCGGATCAATCACCATCCTCGTGATGATCCTATGGTCGAGAGCAATTTATGAGTTAATAATGATTATTCATGTCTTAAATTTTCAACTCTTGAAAATATGAATTATCATTGCCATTAACTCAAAGGATGTATCACAGACACTAAATACACATATGTGATAGAAAATAACTCATTTATTGCTTTTAGTCAAAATTATAATTTTGCCCTTAGAAGTGTATTACAAATGTCAGTCAATTCTGACTTCTAGGGCACATATATCTAACATATATATATACGTGTATATTGTAAACCCTAGGAGTAAGAAAGAGAGAATAATTTTCTCCTACATCTTTTTCTTTCTTTGATTTCTTCACACACCAAGATGCCCTAAAGGGCGTGCCTCCAAATCTTGAGGAAGGAGGTATGCCCCACTCTTCCTTTAGCCTCAACAACATTAAAGGATCCTTGCATAATAATTTGATATCAGAGCCATCTTGACAAGAAGGCATGAAAATTTAGTATAGGTACGAGATTCCATAGAAGAACAAAAAAAAATATTTTGGGCGCCGGCAGCCCCCCTTTCTTCCTCTCGATTGGTGGCCTATGATTGGCTGCCGGTCTGAGACTTGGAGGCCAAGTCTTGCGAACCGATCACCGATCCCGACATATGGCAGCCATTTTTCGACGATCACGCATGTAGAGGTGGTTTTCCATGGGTGGTTTGATGGCATGCACGTGCAGGGAGAGCCGACCATGGAGGCAAAAGGAGTAGAGGAGATAGGCTGGATCTTTCCTTTTCGATGAGATGACGCACGAGTAGAGGCCGATCCGGTGGTGGTGACGCGCGTGTAATGGATAGCCGGCCTGGGGAGCATGGATCGAGCGATGAAGCATCGATCCGATGGTGGCCGCACCCAGATCTGGCGAGGTGGCATGCAGAGCGGAGCCGGCGAGGTGGTGCAGGGACTCCGTTCTTCCTCCCAATGCACGGGCCTAGATCCAGTGGTGGTAGAGAGCCCAGATCCAGTGGTGGTGCTTGGATCTGGTGGTCGCGTGGTGGTGCGCGATCGATGGCGGTCCATGGCAGCAGGCAGCCGGCGAGATGGCACAGGGCCTCTTCTTTCTTCCTCCCGATGTGTGGATCGAGTTGCATGCGAACAACGGCAGCGACGGCATGCACTAGCGGCGATCCGGTAGTGGCGGTGCTCGGATCTGGCAGTCGCATGAGCAAAGGCGATCGGGCGGTCTGGTTTGTTTTTTTTTTTTTTTGGACGGGAGGAGGAAGGAGCCGATGGAAAGAAGGAGTCTGGAAGCTTCTAGGAGAGAGAAAAAAAAGGATTTTGAGTTTTTTTTTTTTTTAATTTTCTCCTGTTGTTCGTAGCTATTCTTCTAGATGCAGCTTTGGATGCTGGTGATTTTATTTGGCATGTCAAAGGAGAGATCACTTAGGAGCTCACGATCAGGATGAAGATGAAGAAGCAACTATTCAGTCCGGTGGAAGGCTGTAAATAGTAGTTGGGATGCTTTCAATGATGCGATCGGTTGGAGCTTTGAGGGCGATGGAGATGTATGATCCATGAAGGTCTAACAGTTTATGACTGGATGGCTATAGAGCAGTGCAAAGACCAGGCATGGAGTACTAGAGTACTGCAGTAGCACTACTCTAGAGACACAGGGGCTGAGAGAGGCTCGACGGTGCAGTAGTCGAGGAGGATATCTCAGCACAGAGTATCAAAGGCTTCTTAGAAAGATCGGGAGTAGGTCTCATGGAGAGCCAGGAGGTCTCAAGGAGCACCAGGGATATTTAACAGTTGAGAGTATCTTGGATCAGGTTTCTTCCATAGAAGTACCAAGGAGAGTCATAGTTCAGTGGAGGATGTTCCTCCGGGCGCAATTGAAGTGATGGTTGGTGCTAGGGGTAGAAGAGGAGAAGTGCTAGGGTAAAATTTCCTAGGGTTCAGTCATTGAGTTAGAGGAGTTGGATGAGCTCTTAGAGGTTTCGAAGGTGCCTACGGCTTATGGAGGTATCTGAGATGGCTTCGATGGGATCCACAAAGTGTGGATGGTCCGAAGGAGCAGCAAGGATGATCGAGGTGCAGCAATAGGCTCAGCAGTGCAGCATTGAGTTGTTGGCCTCGAGTGACTCGGTGTTAGAGTCAGATTCTTCTACAGCATCAAATGGACTTTGGATCAGATGGTGCTCTAGAGTGGTGGCTTCATAGCTGGAGCTCTAGAGAGAGGTGGCTTCACAGGTGGAGAAAAAATTTGGCATGAGTTCAAAGCACCGATGATGCAGAGTTCTAGGTGGAGCAGCACGTGCAGGTGGATAGACGTAGTTTTGAGAAGATCGTATTAGATGGTACAACATACACTGGTGTAGGAATGCTGAGGTTCTCCAAGAAAGTCTAAGAAAAGTGATGCAGCTGCCAAGCAGAAGGAATCCTACAATTCTCCAAGGGTGCATAATAGGTGAAGAGGATTGGCAGAGGCATTAGAGTTTGCACGAAAAGCTGTCTGGGTGTGCTGCGGAGCATAGGTTGGTGTTACAGCCATGGAATTAGAGTAGGAGGATATCGGTTCGAGGCCAAGAAGTATGGTGGAGCCCGAGTCTCAAGGTTTGTCTAGCATAGGTTAGTGTTGCAACAAAGAAGATGAGGTGGCTTCGACGAGATGGTATCAGCTCTAGAGATAGCAGGATGGTGCAAATAGTTCACATGAAGGTTTGCCAAGGCTTGGAGCACCAAGGTGGAGATTATTAGGATTAGTGGTGCTCCCAAGCCTTGGGATGCCACTGGAGAAGTCAGGGTGTTGGCTCCAGGATACTAGGATAGGTGTGATCCTAGGGCTAGGACTGATTTGGTTCTAGGATAGAGGTTTAGCTCTTCACGATCATGAGACCCTGGTTTGTGGGTCTTATGAGAGCTACTCAAAGTTTGGACTAGGTTTGGATCCATGGGATTGAGTGCATGATCAGATCATGGGTATACATGGGTTTGGATGAGTGCATTCGGACTGGGTTAGCCTAGGAAGTTTTTTACGGATTAGGATTTCGATCCATATACTGGTATATATACATGTATATTGTAAATCCTAGGAATAAGAAAGAGAGAACCATTTTCTCCCACATCTTTCCCTCTCTCTGGTTTCTTCACATGCCAAGGTGCCCTAAGGGGCGCACCTCCAAGCCTTGGAGGAAGGAGGCATGCCCCACTCTTCCTTTAGCCTCAACAACATCAAGAGATCCTTGTGCATCACTCTCAAAGTCAGGTAGAGGCTGAATATCAAGTCGAGGCGGAGATTGTTAGAATTTGATGTCTCGAATTCGATCCACAGTAGAGGAAAATTAAAGTCATCAAGTAGTCGAGCTTGCTTGGATACGGGGTTGAGTCGGCTTGGACAGATCGAGCCAGCCGACTTGAACCATAATTGAGCCAACTCTCTCAGGCAGATAGAAAGCAGGAGTTTGGATGAGATGCAGTCGAGCAGCTTGACCCCTGATAGAGTCAGCTCGATGGAGACGAACAGAATAGGATGAGATTTTCTGTTTAGACTTAGATTATGATTAATCCAAAGGATCTACAAAAATTGTGCATGGACCATAGGATCCAATAGCTACAGAGGGTTGTGATCATGATCTAAAGATTAGAAAATATTCTAAACTCCATCAAGACCATGTTGGACTCATATTAGGAGAAAAAGCCTTGTTAGGACTCCTAGAAGAGGATTCTCATCCTATTTAAAAGATTGAGGTGCTATGGAGCAGAGATGTGGTGTGTGTGATGTGAGAGGCACGTAGAGAGACTCAGACAACCATCGAAAGGAGCTTGGTAGAGTGTCGAGTATGTGCAGCCCATGAGAGAGAGAAGTAATAGGTGCATAGCATTTGGCATGAAGACTGTGAGGGCAGAGCATCTTGTAGCTTCTGAAGATCTTCTTGGAATTTAGAGAAAGCTTTTATGAGGATAGCTTCTAATTAAGAGAGATTTATATATAGTGAGTTAAGAGTGGGTATTCTCCTCTTGTACTTATTTTTTTCTTTTCATAGTGAAGCTTTGCATGTCCTGTGGAGGCGAGCCTTTGGGCTGATCCATATACTTGATTGTTTTTCTATTTTATTTTCTTCTTTCTTCTTATCACAATCTACTGGTACTAGATTCTTAACAAGTAGTATCAAAGTATGTTGATATTCTAACACTCCTGTCTTAAACAACCAGAGGTCTTCATCCATGTCCAGACGAGGTTCTCCTCCTGTTCCTGATATGGTTAGCCTTTACTCTTGTTAGGACGAGATTCTCCTTCTATTTCTAATAGGGTCATCGGGGCACAAAAGAGCTATTGAGAGGGCCTCTTTCCTTGACCCATATCAGGATGAGGTTCTCTTCTTTTTCCTAACATGATTGGCTTTTAGCTTTGTTAGGATGAGGTCCTCCTCCTATCCCTAACAAAGTTATTGGGATGCAAAAGGGCCATTGAAAGGGCCTCTTCCCTCCTCTTATCTTAAACAATTAGAGGTCTTCTACTTCACTTAATGACGGAGCTTGGTTAATTCATTTCCTATCATCATATAGTTTTGTGCCATGGAACAATGATATTGAAATAAGAAAATTTTATTGAAGTAAGGTCATTGATAATACATTTGCAAGTTCTCTAAGTTCTAAGGTCGCAGGAGTACTGATCCTCTGAGCTCCTTTGGGTAATACATTCTTGGTTAGATGACTTCTATGACCTCATAGGGGCCTACCTAGTTTAGGGTAAGTTTCTCTTGATTTTGAGATTGTGATGAAAGAAAATTGTGCAAAGTTTAAGCATGCATTTTCAAAACTTTTTTGAATAAAATAATAGTGAAAGAAAATATTAATCTAAAATTAATACTATGCATGCATTGATCATATCAAATAAACCCTACTTAGGATCTAAACATGCTAATATGTGATAGAAAATTAAAATGCATTCGATCAGCAAATCGAATTTGTCGATCGATATGAGTTTAGAACTTGATACCCATGCATGGATAGCTGATCTTCATGATCTAAATCCACCAAAATAGGCTTTAGCATCATTCTATAGCCTTATACTTATCTGACCTCGATGGTTGGTCCACACAGAGCTCCTGATCCCAACCAGCTCCATCGGAGTGCTAGCTCTTCGCTGGGGCTTTCAATGGCTGATCACAATCGATTCGATTGATCATATACTTTTTGATTTTTTAAAAACTCTAAAAAATTTGAACATAAATATTGGAGGATGGTGAAGAGGTGTTTCAAATTTGGTGGTGATCCAATGCTCACAGCACTCGATCTCTCCACCCGAACCCAGATTCCCAAAACTAGGGTTTCACTCGACCCAAAAATTCTGACACACTAAAAATCCTATCACACCCTCTCTATGTGGAGTTTTTCTATGAAATAAGTTTTTATAGAAAGATAACTTTTAGATATATAATTCCTATTCATATTATACATAAAAATTAGGTATCCTTAGGGTGAAAATTAGAAGAGAAGAGAGTCATGAGGGAAAAGTAAAGTGCTACAGGACCCTACTCACCTTCACTCCAAGATTTTTCTCACTCAAAAATAAAACCCAATAATTCTAAAATTTTTACCACGTAATTCTATCCCCTTCTTCTACATGCACAAAAATTTTCATAATTTATTGATATGAATACCATGAGAAAATCACATAAAAAATGATAAGGGTCTAGTGGTGGAAGGTTTTAACCACTCACTTGATTTCAAAAATCAAATAAGTCTCTTATCTTTATCCAACACCTCCTCCCATGTGTTTAACATGCAAAAGGACTCTCCTTCTACCTACACATATTTTTATTTGTCCAAAAATGTTTGACAAACAAAACAGAGGGCATGGAAAGCAGATAAGGTTGGATTGGTTCCAACCTCCAACAAACTGAGATGAATTCAAAACTCAGCTTACTTTGAATCGATCCAATCCTTGGATCAGGTCAAAAGTAGATAAGAGAGGGGGTGCAAAAACCTTCTAGATGAGTGAAAAGTTATGTACAAAAATTTTGGGCATGGAACAAGAGTGGAAAAGTCAAAGCAGGGTGGCACAAGGAGAAGGAAGGTTCAAATTCAAACTTATTTGACTTTATCTTAATTGATTTTGTTGGGGATAAATCCCGCTCCTGCCGAAGCCCGGCCCAACGCTCAGCCCAATGTAACCAGTAGCTGCTGAAGAGCTTCAGCGCCAGGCGCCAGGCGATCCCCTACCACGGCCGAACTGCCTAGAGGCCGAACTCCTTCGGACCGACCCCAGGCGAGCCCATGCAGCCGAACTCCCTCGGGCTTCCCACGGCCGAACTCCTTCGGACCGACCTTAGGCGACCGAACTCCTCAGCGAGCCCTGGCCGAACCAACTAGCATCCGAAGTCCTCCAACTGGCCAGCCGAGCTCCTTCGAACCTCTCAGCGGCCGAACTCCTTCGGGCCGACTCCAAGCGGCCGAGCTTCAATGAAGTCCTCTCAGCGGCCGAACTCCTCAGCAGTCGTCACTGGGCCGAACTCCTCAGCAGTTGTCACTTAGGAGTCCGAACTGCCTGGAGGCCGAACTCCCCTGCGCCAAGGTCCGGGCCGAACTCCCACCGCCAGCCGAACTTCCTGAGGGCCGAGCTCCTTGGACTCCAAGGGCTGGACTTCTTCGGGAGACGAACTCCTTCGGACCGACCCCAGGCGAGCCCATGCAGCCGAACTCCCTCGGACTTCCCACGGCCGAACTCCTTCGGACCGACCTTAGGCGACCGAACTCCTCAGCGAGCCCTGGCCGAACCAACTAGCAACCGAAGTCCTCCAACTGGCCAGCCGAGCTCCTTCGAACCTCTCAGCGGCCGAGCTTCAATGAAGTCCTCTCAGCGGCCGAACTCCTCAGCAGTCGTCACTGGGCCGAACTCCTCAGCGGTCGCCCTCATCAAACTTCGGCCGACCAAGCTCCTACCGAACTCTCGAGTGTCCAAGCCTCAGCCCAAGCCCCAACAGCCGGCCGAACCCCAGACGGCCGAGCTTCGACTTCTCAGCAGCCGAACTCTTCTGCGGACGAGCCTTAGCTGCATACCTCTTGCCAGACGCCTATGGGAGCCGAACTCCCTCCCATCTTCCTCTTCAGGAGCCCGAACTCCCACGAAATAGGGCACACGACGAAGGCCTTCAACCCTTCATTCGGCAAGCTCTGCAACCATCACTATCAGTCAGTCCGCCGTACCATCGGTCAGTCCGCCGCGGGCGATAGCGACCCACTGCCAGGCGGCGATGGCTGTCACCCTCAATCCGCCGCACACGGCACCAGTGGGACTGACTCCGCCGAGCCTCGAGCGGCCCGCCAGCACGCGGCTGCAGTTGTCACCATCAAGCTCCGCTATAAAAGTAAAAGGACCCCTCCCGACATACTAAGGCTAAGCTCTCTGGACTCTCAAGCTCTCTAAGCTCTCCTCCACATCTCTAAGCTCCGGAACTCATTCCGAGCACTCCATTACTGTTGGTCGGAAACTAACTTGACCGTCGGAGGGTCCTGCCGGAGCCACCACCCCACCGGTTCCGGGTGGGACTTCGTCTTGCAGGTCCCCGGCGGCTTCCAGCGGCCTCGATTGCGGCGACCTCCGGCGGCGACGGATTTCTGCACCAACAGATACTATTGATTGCTTCTTTTCTATCATCACATAGTTTTTGCACCAAGAAATAATTATATTGAAATGGAGGAGTTTTATTAAAGAAAAATTATTGGTAGTATATCCTAAGATTTTCTGAATTCCAACATCGTGGGAGCATTGTTCCTCCGAGCTTTTTTAGATGCTAAGTTTCAGGCCGGACGATCTCCTCTATTTCATACCGGTCTTCTCAATTTGGAGCAAGCTTCCTCTGACTTTGAGATTGAGGGATGGCGGATCGCCGAAGCACTAAGTCTCCCAGAGATAGTATCGATGATGCTGAGAGACGGCCAATCTCCTTATTGTCCTTCCTCATTGGTGGTTCTGACTGTGGCAACGTCTTTGGTCGATCTACTCTTGCTTCAGACCAGCATCTGAGGAATTGACCCAACCGACCTCTCCTGATGAGCTCCTTGATTTCATCTTGGAGCTGAATGTATTCTTTAGTATCATGACTGTGGTCACGATGGTAGAGGCAGTACTTGCTTCGATTGTACTTATTTGAAAAAGATCGTAATTCTTCTAATCTTGGTAGCTAATCCTTGATTTTCATCAGAACTTGAGCTTTATGAGCATTAAGGGGGGCATAGTTATGGAATCTTCCAGGAAAAAAACTTCTTCACGTCCTTCTATCAAGACTTCTTTGATGACGAGCTCGAGGAAAAGTTTGGACTCGCTTGCATTTGGAGGAGAGGATTCGTGAGCGTGATCGAACTTCATTCGATCCTCCATCAGCGGTGGATCTATGCCACTCTCCTGCGGCTTTCTCATCCTTTAACTTGAAGGCTTCTTCCGCTCGAACATATCCCTTCATCTCGAGCTAGCAGATCGACAAAGTTCCTGGGGTACTTCTTCTCTAGGAAGAATAATAAATCGTTCTTCTAAAGGTCGCACTTGAGTGCGGTCCATTGCAACAGACTGGTGTAGGTTCTGGACCTCCAATGCAGTAGTATTAAATCGGATGACATAAGCTTGGATCAATTCTTCCTCCTTCTACTTGATATTCATCAGAAAATTCAAACCTCGGTGCGGACATTGGCTGCTGACGAAGTGAGTCATAAATTGATGGCTCATCTGATCAAAGAAGAAGATTATACCCGACTTCAACATTGAGTACTAATTCCTTACTGCTTTTTTTAAGGTAGACAAAAAAGCTCGACATAAGATGGTGTCTGGTGCGCCATGGAGTAGTATCATGGTTCGAAAGATCTCTAGATGGTCGACCGGATTAAAGATTTCATCATAGCTTTCAAATTGGGAGAGCTTAAAGTTCGACGGAATATGTTATTGCATAATTTAGGAAGAAAAAGGAGGATCGATGCAGACGTCGTCACGGTAAACCAGGATGGTGTGGCGGAGTCTCTTAATCCGTCAGTCCATCTCCTACAGTTTTTTATCAAGGACATCATCTCAATCGTAGATCTTGGAAGACTTTCGATTGTGGATGGAGAAGGTCCCTTCCGAAGAAGAATCATGATCCGAGCAAGGATCCTCTACTTTCTATTTCTCCTTTTCAGGGGCGACGAATATACTAGCCCAAGTTCTCCTTCTTGAAATCAGTTTTTGACATTCCGATGGTGAATTTTCTAACGAAACCACCACTGAGGACTGCCGCATGGTCTGCACCATTTCAGTGAGGCCCTGAATCCGCTGCCTCAGTAGGTTAAACTACTCTGGATCTACTATGGCCGTCGGTGAAGGAGGAGATTGAAGCATTGATGATGGAGCAGGAACAGACAGATCTGATCCAGATCTAATGGTAGAAGCGGTAGATCTTTGGATAATCATCCTCTTTAGAGGCATTTCTTAGGATTGAGGGATAGGATGGAGATAAACCTTGAAGAAGAAGATCCATAACTCCTTTAAGGACAAGGGTACCTCGAAAATAGAGGTTTCTTCCTCTAGAGTCAATTCTGTTGATGCAAAATCTGATCAACGTTGGATCAAGCTGAAGTCGAGGAAGACGAGGTCGCTGTTGGTGACCTGCAAAATAAAGTCCCATTTGGAGTCGGTGGTGGTATCTCCGATAGGATCCTCCGATGATCAAGTCAGCTCTTTTGACCAACAAAAATGGATTGCTCAGAAAAAAGTTCGACAAAATTTTGGGAAGGAGAAGAAAGCTTAGAGAAAACATATCTAGAGGATCTCTTTTATAGATGAAGCTCGAAGTAGACTGATAGTGACAGCCATAGCCATCCGATAGTTGGCCACTCAAGACCGCGTCAGAGGGGCACCGCCTGCAGCAGATCGATAGTGACATCTGTAGCCATCCGATAGTTGACCGCTTAAAGCCACGTGAGAGGAGCACCGCCTACAGCAGATCGATAGTGACAGCTATAGCCGTCCGATAGCTGACCGCTCAGGACCATATGGAGGGATGAAGAGCTTTGACGTATATCAATTTTAAAAAAGTTCGGACTCCTAAAGAGGATACGGCTAGAGGGGATCATCCAGAAGGAATGCTAGCGAAAATCTGGAAGCAATTTGCTGAAGGAATCCAACTGAAGGAGAAATTCAGAAGAAGTTTGGCTCTTGGAGGAGTTCGATCAAAGAAGAAGTTCGGAAGGAATTTGACACCTAAAGAAATCCGACTGAAGGAGAAGTCTGGAAGGAGTTTGGCTCTTAGAGAAATTCGATTGAATAAAAAATTTGGAAGGAGTTTGGCTCCTAGAAGAACTTGACTAAAGAAAAAATTTGGAAAGAGTTCGGCTCCTAGAGGAATCCGACTAAAGGAGGAGGCTGGAAGGAGTTCGGCTCTTGGTGGAACTTGACTAAAGCAGAATTTTGGAAGCAGTTTGGCTCCTGCAGGAATCCAACTAAATGAGGAGTTCGGCTCTTATAGGCATCCGACTAAGGGAGAAGTCTGTAAGGAGTTCGATCACTGGAGGAGTTCGGATAAGGTTTGGCAATTGGAAGAGTTCTATTGGGGTCTGATCGCTGGAGGAGAATTTCTGATTGAAGTTCTTCCATGATTACCAGTTGTATTAGGCTAAGCATCATGCTAGATTTCGACGGAAGCGGGGTTTATCTCCAACAATTGATATAAATACGAATACAAATTGGATATTTAAACTTTATAACCACGGATCAAAGATATTATTAGGTTGATGGTAAATCAAATTAATAGTATTTTAATATAGTCATATATTTTTTTTAAAAGTTCTTGAGTGCTATATAAAATTAAATAGGATTATAAATAAAATCAGATATTTAGACATAAATCAGATAATTATCTATCCATATTCATATATATCTATTTTTCTTTGATGGAGGTGAATATGGATCTGGATACGGATATTTATCATATGCTTAAATTTTTATCTATATAAAATAAATTAAAATTTGACTGAAGGAGGAGTCCGAAAGGAGTTTAACTTCTGACAGAACTTGACTGAAGAAGAAGTTCGGCTCCTGAAGGAATCCGACAGAAGGAATCCGAAAGGAGTCCGACTTTGGTAGGCATCCGATCGAAGAAGAAGTTTGGAAGGAGTTTGACCGCTAGAGGAGTTTGGTTGGAGCTCGACCGTTGAGGAGTTCGATCAGTTGAAGGAGTTCGGATAAGGTTTGACCACTGGAAGAGTTCAGCTGGGGTCCAACCACTGGAGGAGAATTTTTCATCGAAGATCTTTTGTGATTACTAGTTGCATTAGGCTAAGCACCAGGCTAAAATTCGATGGAAGTGGGGTTTATCCCCAACAATAGTGTTCCCCACTTTCGAGCTCAAAATTCGAAGAAAGAAAGTACAAAAAAGATGACTATCGAAGTCCTCTTTCGGGCTCTACACCAGTTTAGGTTGAAGTTCGAGAGAGATCTTATCTCCAGTCAAGGTTGAAGTTGAAGCTCAGAAAAGATTTTATCTCCTATTGAAGGATTGATATTGAAGTTGAATTTTAGAGAAGATCTTGTCTCTAGCCGAGGTTGAAGAAGATCTTATCTCCTGTTGAAGGATTGAAGCTCGGAAGAGATCTTATCTCCAGCCGAGGTTGACGTTGAAGTTGAATTTTGGAAGAGATCTTGTCTCCAGCTGAGGTTAAAGGAGATCTCATCTTCTTTTGAAGGATTGGAGCTCAAAGAAGATCTTATTTTCTGTTGACGTAGAAGCTTGAGAGAGATCTTATCCATTAAGGTTCTTCGATCAGATCGAGGAGGTGAATACCTTAGCCGGGAATTCCTAGACTATCTTAAGGAAAATGGCATAGTCTCTCAATGGACTCCACCAGGAACACCTCAATCAAGGGGTTTCAGAAGGAGAATCGAGACT
>QRFJ01000376.1:306541-350995 GCA_006176705.1 Cocos nucifera
CTATTGGATATGTTCGATCCATGATGAGCTTCACAGACCTTTTTTGGGGCATTCATTATTAACTTCAATTATCTACTGAATAGGGTTCCTCTAAAACGTTCCTACCACACCGTATGAGATATGACGGTAAGAAACAAGTCTGAGTCATCTCAGAATTTGGGGTTGTCCGGCTTATGTCAAAAACAACAAGCGGACAAGTTAGAGTTTAGGTCCTTTAGAGCTCGATTCATAGGATATCCTAAAGAGTCATTAGGATACTATTTCTACATTCCTGAAGACCACAATGTGATTGTGAGTCGACATGCCATATTTCTTGAAAAACAGTTTATTCAAGATAGTGGCATTGGAAATTGGAAAGCAGATTAAGCTTGATGAGAAAAGTCTCACAAGCAGGAAAGAGCTAAGGACCAAGTGGAACCAAATCAGGTTGAGCCAATAAGAACACTACCTCCTCCACCTCGTAGATCGGAAAGAGTTTCCCGTCCCCTGAAAGATACTTAGGTATTATTTCAGAGGATGTAGAGGAAATGTTCCTCATAGGTAATGGTGCTCATGGTGATGATCCCAAAACCTACAACGAGGCGATATCAGATATCGACTCCGAGAAATGGCTTGAGGCAATGAAGTCAGAGATCGACTCGATGCACTCAAACCAAGTCTGGACCTTGGTAGATCCACCAGAAGGTATAGTACCTATTGGGTGTAAATGGATCTTCAAGAGAAAGATTGGTGCAGATGGGAATGTGGAGACATTCAAGGCTAGACTGGTGGCAAAAGGTTATAGTCAACGTGAAGGCATTGACTATCAGGATACCTTTTCCCAGTAGCTATGCTAAAATCCATCCGCACATTGCTTGCTGTTGCAGCCTATTTCGATTATGAAATATGGTAAATGGACGTGAAAACGGCATTCCTAAATGGATATCTTGAGGAAGATATCTATATGGAACAGCCGCTAGGTTTCACATCCAGTGATACTGATCACAAGGTTTGCAAGCTGCAAAGGTCCATATATGGACTTAAGCAAGCATCTCGGAGCTGGAACACTCGTTTCAATGATGTGATCAAAAAGTTTGGTTTCATCAAAAATGAAGAGGAACCGTGTTTTCAAAAGGGTCAGTGGGAGCGCTGTTGTCTTCCTCGTATTGTACGTGGATGACATCCTCCTTATTGGGAATGATATTCCCATGTTGACATCAGTCAAGATATGGTTGTCTAAGGAATTCTCCATGAAAGACCTAGGTGAAGCATCCTTTATTCTAGGAATTAAGGTCTATAGGGATAGACCGAATAGGATGCTAGGACTTTCACAGAAGATGTACATAGAGGAAGTACTAAAGAGGTTTAGTATGGAAAACTCTAAGAGGGGATTAATACCCTTCAGACATGGTATTCATCTTTCCAAGAAGATGTGCCCCAGCACACCTGAGGAAATAGAACGCATGAGCAAGATCCCTTATGCTTCTGCAATAGGGAGCCTCATGTATGCCATGCTATGTACACGACCTGATATAGCCCATGCTGTGAGTGTCACAAGCAGATATCAGTCAAATCCAGGTGAAGAACACTGGACTTCTGTGAAATGTATCCTTAAGTACTTGAGAAGAAACTAAGGATATGATGTTGGTCTTTGGTAATGGAGAAACTCCTGGTCAGGGATACACAGACTCGGACTTCATGTCCGATATAGATGATCGAAAGTCGACATCTGGAAGTCTTGTTTGTGTGCAATGGTGGAGCTGTCAGCTGGAAGAGTTCCAAGCAAACTGTGATAGCAGATTCCACCATGGAAGCAGAATATATAGCTGCATCAGAGGCTGCAAAGGAAGCGTTCTGGTATAAGAAGTTTGCTGCAGAAATTGGAGTAATGCCATCAGATGCCATTCCTCTTTACTGCGACAACAATGGCGCCATAGCCCTTGCTAAGGAGCCGAGGTCTCACCAGAAAGTCCAAGCACATTGAGCGGCGATATCATCTCATCCGCGATTACCTTGAGAAAGGTTACGTTGAGGTCAAGAGAGTCAACTCCACAGATAATGTGGCAGACCCACTTACAAAGCCGTTGGGCCAACAGAAGATCGAAGCCCACCTTGAGAAGATGGGAACTTAGACTTGTAGCCAATTGGCTTTAGGACAAGTGGGAGATTGTTAGATATATGTGCCCTAGAAGCCAGAATTGGCTGACACTTGTAATACACTTCTAGGGGCAAAATTGTAATTTTGACTATAATTAATAAATGGGTTATTTTCTATCACACATGTGTATTTAGTGTCTGTGATACATCCTTTGAGTTAATGGTAATGATAATTCATATTTTCAAGAGTTGAAAATTTTAAGACATGAATAATCATTATTAACTCATAAACAGCTCCCGACCATAGGATCATCACGAGGATGGTGATTGATCCGGAAGGTTGGTGTACGATCGCTTCTCTTTAGTAGATGAGTCTTGAGTCTACGGTGTGGAGACACCGGAGCGAGAGTACAGGTACTCGTTAGAGAACGAGGGCACTGAGCGTGACCACCTCGAGTAGTCATTAGGGAGTCTACCTTCTCGTCAATGACTGACTCGATGCTGCAGTAGTGTGTGTCTGGTTCTTTGACCTGAGATGCATCGGCAGTTCACCTTGAGGGTGTTATAGTTTGACTACACCATTACTCGGTCTCTCCTAGCCATATGGAACCCTGAGGTGTATGTTGGCTGTGACATGTTCATTGTAGGAACTGGATTGCATCAAGATGGGATCTATCTACCTCGGTGGTAGAGAGGAGTAGCCCTATGATGATCATGAGAATCAAGTCCTGAAGCCCATGGCCATGGCAGAGTGAAATAATAGAAAGAGTTTCTATTTAGATTTTTCACATTGGACTCGAATCGAATGATTACATCATATGACAGAGACTAGGGTTTGACGAGTTCACCTTAACCCTAATCTGATCGGGGCTCAAGATAGAAGAACTGAATCACACAGGTAGCTGCACCAAGAGGTTCACATTCAGCTCTGATGGGTTGCCACCATATACTGCTAGGTGTCACTGGTGGATTTTGGGAGCAATTAGAATGATTTAGATGATCGATCATTCTAGCTGTTCGAATCAGAAGAGTTCTGATCCATCGAAAGGAGTTTCGATGATGTCGATGAATAGAGATCATGACATATCCCATTACCATACAGAACTGAACCTAACTGGGTCACACAAACAAGGGTTTGAATCTGGTGATCATCAATTGAACTAATCTAGTTCAATTGATCTGAATGAGATTCAATTAGGTTCAAGGAAATCGTGCTAGCACTCGATTGAACCTAACGTTCTTCTTTTACTATCATAAATAAGTTGTCTGACTGAGCCAAAGGAGTTTGTGCTCAATCAGAGGCCTTCATATGGTCTGACTGGAGGTTGTCCAAGTCAGAATAGGTTGTCTTATTTGTAAGACATTACCTGCCAATTTTTGGTCACCTGCCATTTCTTGTTCTTTGACTTTGGTCAAAAGTCTACCTTTTTGACTGGTCAAACGTTGACCAATTCACCCTTTGACTTTTGACCACATGTCATGCACCTATTGGAGAGCTGGTGGGGGCCTGTCCCCTGCCAGAACCTGGCAAGGAGAAGGGCGCACGCCAAGGGTGGCGTGAGCCCAAGTAGGAGGCGCCTAGGAGTCCTTGTTGGACAAGGACTCCATCCTCCCTTTTGGATTCCAATGAGAGTTCTACTAAGAATCCAGTTTGACTGGTCTTAAGGCACTCTCTAAGGAGGAATCCAGGGGTCTCTAATTCCCAACCAATCAGATTTAGATCTGATTTCACAAAGGGTTGTGATTGGTTGGGAGGAAAGATGGAGTTGGATCACGCTTAGTCTATATAAGAGACCCTGCGCCCAACCCTGAAAAAAATCAATCAAGAAAAAATCAAGAAGCAATCTTCCCACGCCCCAAGGCTGCCTCTCTCCCTTTCTCCACGCCATACTCTCATCTCCCCTTGCTCTCCACGTCCAAAAGTGTTTTTGGATTTGGTTGGTGCGATTCAGATCAAGGAAAGGCGATCAAAAAGCAAGAAGGCTGCGCTGCTGCGAAAAGAACGACTGCAGATCTTCAAAGGAGTTTTGAAGATCCTCCAGATCAGATCCAGATCTGATTTTTGGAGGCGTGATAGAGAAGAAGAGGATCTCCAGATCCAGCCCGAGTGGATACCGGTAGAGGCCAGGCGCTTGCGTGGCTTGATCCAGAACCTTCCGCTGCAAACAGGATCATCAACAGGGTAATAGGATTACCCTATTCAGGTAAATTGAATGTGATTTAATTTATCCTTTTCATTTAATTTTTATTAAATAAATAAGAATCAGATCTGAAGCATCCCTGATCTGATACAGATCTAAGAGAAAAATTTTTGAAATATATCTCTTGATCTGATCAGATCTGAACGAACCTGGTCAGGGAAATCAGGATTTCCCTTCACCTGGGTCACAGAAAATTCAGAAAAAATTGCCAGTAACTTCCTTTCAATAAAGTCCTTCCCTTCCAACAGTGTATTATTTTTGGGCGCCAAAAACTATGTAATGGCTGGAAAAGAAGCAGTCCAATAGTCGCGTGTTAGGAACAGGAGGAGAACCTCGTCCTAATTCGAGCGGCAACTTCGGCAACAGAGATAGATCCTCGCTGCAGGAGATAAGATCTCCCCCGAGGAAAGTTTGGCTGCAGGAGATAAGATCTCCTCCGAGCGCGCACTTCGATCTCGGTTGCAGGAGAACAAGATGGAGGAGAACCTCGTCCTAATGCGAGCGGCAAACTCGGCCAGAGATAAGATCTCTCCCGAGGGCAAAGTTCGGCCAGAGATAGGATCTCTCCCGAACAACAAGTTCGGCCAGAGATAAGATCTCTCCCGAACGAAGGAACAATCTCGGTTAGGAACGGAGGAGAACCTCGTCCTAACCTCGGCTAGAGATAAGATCTCTCCCGAGCGACCGTGAACAATCTCGGTTAGGAACAGGAGGAGAACCTCATCCTAACGGAGCACCAACCTCGGCTAGAGATAAGATCTCTCCCGAGCGACCGTTGACAACCTCGGGTAGAGATAAGATCTCTCCCGAACCGCACTCTCGGCCAGAGATAAGATTCGAAGGCAAAGTTCGGCCAGAGATAAGATCTCTCCCGAACAACAAGCTCGGCTGCAGGAGATAAGATCTCCCCCGAGCGTGCACTCCACTTCGGCTGCAGGAGATAAGATCTCCCCCGAGCGTGCAACTCCACTCGGCTGCAGGAGATAAGATCTCCCCCGAGCGCGCACTTCAGCTTCGGCTGCAGGAGATAAGATCTCCCCCGAGCGCGCACTTCACTTCGGCCAGGAGATAAGATCTCTCCCGAACGGACTAAGGTCGGCCAGAGATAAGATCTCTCCCGAACCGCAACCTCGGCCAGAGATAAGATCTCTCCCGAAGGCAAAGTTCGGCCAGAGATAAGATCTCTCCCGTAACAAGGAAAGCTCGGCTGCAGGAGATAAGATCTCCCCCGAGCGTGCACTCCACTTCGGCTGCAGGAGATAAGATCTCCCCCGAGCGCGCACTTCACTTCGGCTGCAGAGATAAGATCTCCCCCGAGCGCGCACTTCACCTCGGCTGCAGGAGATAAGATCTCCCCCGAGCGCGCACTCCACTCGGCTGTAGGAGATAAGATCTCCCCCGAGCGCGCACTTCACTTCGGCTGCAGGAGATAAGATCTCCCCCGAGCGTGCACTCCACTTCGGCTGCAGGAGATAAGATCTCCCCCGAGCGCGCACTTCGGCAGTCGCCTGTTTTGGTACTCCCTTCCTTCAATTTTTGAACTCGGGAGTGGGGGGGCTACTGTTGGGGATAAATCCCGCTCCTGCCGAAGCCCGGCCCAACGCTCAGCCCAATGTAACCAGTAGCTGCTGAAGAGCTTCAGCGCCAGGCGCCAGGCCGAGCCCCTACCACGGCCGAACTGCCTAGAGGCCGAACTCCTTCGGACCGACCCCAGGCGAGCCCATGCAGCCGAACTCCCTCGGGCTTCCCACGGCCGAACTCCTTCGGACCGACCTTAGGCGACCGAACTCCTCAGCGAGCCCTGGCCGAACCAACTAGCATCCGAAGTCCTCCAACTGGCCAGCCGAGCTCCTTCGAACCTCTCAGCGGCCGAACTCCTTCGGGCCGACTCCAAGCGGCCGAGCTTCAATGAAGTCCTCTCAGCGGCCGAACTCCTCAGCAGTCGTCACTGGGCCGAACTCCTCAGCAGTTGTCACTTAGGAGTCCGAACTGCCTGGAGGCCGAACTCCCCTGCGCCAAGGTCCGGGCCGAACTCCCACCGCCAGCCGAACTTCCTGAGGGCCGAGCTCCTTGGACTCCAAGGGGCTGGACTTCTTCGGGAGACGAACTCCTTCGGACCGACCCCAGGCGAGCCCATGCAGCCGAACTCCCTCGGACTTCCCACGGCCGAACTCCTTCGGACCGACCTTAGGCGACCGAACTCCTCAGCGAGCCCTGGCCGAACCAACTAGCAACCGAAGTCCTCCAACTGGCCAGCCGAGCTCCTTCGAACCTCTCAGCGGCCGAGCTTCAATGAAGTCCTCTCAGCGGCCGAACTCCTCAGCAGTCGTCACTGGGCCGAACTCCTCAGCGGTCGCCCTCATCAAACTTCGGCCGACCAAGCTCCTACCGAACTCTCGAGTGTCCAAGCCTCAGCCCAAGCCCCAACAGCCGGCCGAACCCCAGACGGCCGAGCTTCGACTTCTCAGCAGCCGAACTCTTCTGCGGACGAGCCTTAGCTGCATACCTCTTGCCAGACGCCTATGGGAGCCGAACTCCCTCCCATCTTCCTCTTCAGGAGCCCGAACTCCCACGAAATGGGCACACGACGAAGGCCTTCAACCCTTCATTCGGCAAGCTCTGCAACCATCACTATCAGTCAGTCCGCCGTACCATCGGTCAGTCCGCCGCGGGCGATAGCGACCCACTGCCAGGCGGCGATGGCTGTCACCCTCAATCCGCCGCACACGGCACCAGTGGGACTGACTCCGCCGAGCCTCGAGCGGCCCGCCAGCACGCGGCTGCAGTTGTCACCATCAAGCTCCGCTATAAAAGGACCCCTCCCGACATACTAAGGCTAAGCTCTCTGGACTCTCAAGCTCTCTAAGCTCTCCTCCACATCTCTAAGCTCCGGAACTCATTCCGAGCACTCCATTACCGTTGGTCGGAAACTAACTTGACCATCGGAGGGTCCTGCCGAAGCCACCACCCCACCGGTTCCGGGCGGGACTTCGTCTTGCAGGTCCCCGGCGGCTTCCAGCGGCCTCGATTGCGGCGACCTCCGGCGGCGACGGATTTCTGCACCAACAGGTTTCAACCAAACAAATTAATCTGGACCCAAGTAGATTAGGTTAAATATAACTAATTTAGGCTTAATCCAATCTAATAAAATTTTAATCAAATTAAAAATTAATTAGGTCCAGATCCTGATCAAATCAGGGTCAAATCTCCTATAGTGATTAGGTCATCTCATGACCTGATCGGGTCAAACTCAATCGAATCAAATTCAATCAAACTTGATCAAATTCTCATCACTCAATCAAATTAAGCTAATCAATAATTGAATTGCTAATTAATCCTTTAAAAATATTTGAGTCCAAATTGGATGGGTTACCAGACAATAGAATTTCATCAACATGAAACTCCTAAAAAGTCCCAATCCAGTGGGACTCTTGAACCCAGTGTCCCAAATGAATGAAACTCATGATCTTAGAGTCTCAGACTAGTGGGACTCCTAGTCAGAGAGTCCTAGATGGGTAGGGCTTAGAGTCCTAGTCCAGTGGGACTCTTGGTCACAGAGTCCCAGTCCAGTGGGACTCTTGACCATAGTATCCTAGATCATCAAGACTCATGATTAGCCATCAGATTAGGTAGGAACTTCTTATGTGTGTGACCCCATAGGTTCGATTCCTAAGTCAGTAGCATAGGAACCAATTTTTTATACTAATCGATATGACCATTTAGTAATGGTACCCGACGTTCGGATAGGTCAAAAAATTGCAATGCAACATCGATGAACCTGTGGCATATGATTATCGTATAATTCATCCCCTTGACCTCGATGCTCAAAAGATAATCTAGGACTTATTACAAACCCTAAAATTTATCCATAGTGTATTTCAAAACCTAGCATCCATCATATGGACTACCTCAACTGAGGATTTGCTAAATTGAAATACAATGATGCACTTGCTCTAACAGTTGGAGGGATCAAGCCCATCTTGACTCATGCACTAACAAGCCAAGTACTTGACTGCACCCAGTAGGCATTGATCACTGAATTAGAAATTCAGGTATTCTGGTACCTAAGTATAGTGAGTTGCTTGTAAGTCACTATGGTGATCTCAGGTTTAAGGGATATATATACCCATATCCTTCACGAGCAACTCTTGGTAGAAGAGAGCTCTGCAGTTGGATCTTGTTCAGTGAAATGTACCTCTACACTTCACTTGCATGCCATAACAGTATCTTCATACTTCTTGATTAAGAGGATAACCAATACTTATGGTACACAACAACCTACACTCGATACGTTGTCATCCTAGATAACAATGGATCATTTGATCGTGAACTGGTTTAAGGACTAAACGACAAATCCTCCTTTGTCGAGTCAAAATAGTCCTAAGAACTTCATCATAGAAGAGTTCATTATAGAAAGATGCACAAAGTGATAAAAATGCTAAAATAATAATTTTATTTAATAACTCAAGTAAAATTATATTTAGCTCAACCATCTACAACCTAGATGATTGGTTTTAGGATACAATTTTCAATAACTCTTAGTTAGACTAAATCCACTCAGAACAGTATCGAATACCCATCTTTCATTTGTGATTATCGAACTCTTTGATTCTGAGAACCTTAGTAAATGGGTTAGCCACGTTCTTCTTTTCGTCAATCTTCTGATGATCGACATCATCGTGTTCCACTATAAGGTGGTAGCGACATGGAATATGCTTGGTGTGCTGATATGCCTTTGGCTCCTTTGCTTGAGCTATGGCTCCAGTACTGTCATAGTAAAGCAAAATCGGACCGTCCATGGAGGGTGCCACTTCCAACTCGTCGATGAACTTTCACAGTCATACAACTTTCTTCACAGCATTGGATGCCGCGACATACTCCATCTTGCACACAGAATCGGCCATAGTGTGCTGCTTGAAACTTTTCTAGTAGACTGCTCCACTATTTAGGATAAACACATATCCTGATGTACTCTTGCTGTCATCATGATCTGACTGAAAATTAAAATCAGTATATCTCATAAGTTTCAAGTCAATATCTCCATAGATGATCCACTGATCCTAGGTATTTCTTAAATACTTCAGGATTGTCTTTACAACCTTCTAGTGATGCTCACCTGGATCAGACTGATATCTACTCACTATGCCTAGTGAGTATGCCACGTCTGGTCTCGTACACATCATGGCATACATAATAAAAATTACTACCAAAGCATATGATATTCTACTCATACACTCTCTCTTGAGGAGTTGTCGGACAATCCCTCTTCAAGAAAGTAATTCCATGGCCTATCGGAAGATAGCACTTTTTGAAATTTTTCATACTGAATCTTTTCAGTATGGTATCGATGTTCGTGGATTGGGACAATTCAGGCAACCTTTTAGATCTATCCCTGTAGATCTTTATCCCTACGATGTAGGAAGCTTCTCCCAAGTTCTTCATGGAGAACTAAGATGTTAGCCAAACCTTTATTTCCTGTAGTGCAGGGATGTCATTTTCAATTAAGAGAATATCATCTACATATAATATAAGAAATACAACTACAAAACTGTTAGCCCATTTGTAAATGCAGGATTCTTCTTCATTCTTAACGAAGCCATACGTTCTGATCACTTTATCAAAATTCATGTTCCAACTTCGAGATGCCTGCTTCAATCCATAGATGGATCTTTAAAGCTTGCACACCTTGGACTCGTCTATAGATGTGAAACCCTCAGGCTGTATCATATACACCACTTTGTCTAGCTCTCTATTTAGGAAAGCTATCTTTACATCCATTTGCCAGATCTCATAGTCTAGGTATGCTGCCATCGCAAGTATAATCCAAATGGACTTGAGCATTGCCATCGAGGAAAACGTCTCATCATAGCCAATACCATATTGTTGACGATATTCCTTAGCAACCAAACAGGCTTTATAGATCTCCATCTTTCCATCTTTGCCTCTTTTTCTTTTGAAAATCTACTTACACCTAATAGATTTTATCCCTTCAGGTGGATCAACCAGTGTCCATACACTGTTAACTTTCATGGACTCTATTTTGGATTTCATGGCTTTCAGCCACTGATCGAAGTCAGACCTCTGCATGGCATCAATGTAGGTGATCGGATCCTCGTCGTTCCCATCGAATTTGATAGGATCACCATCCCGAACCAAAAAAATATAGTATCTATCCGATTGATGTGGTACTCTACCGGATCTCCTTAAAGGTGCCTCTTCAATGGGCTCTGGGTTTGATCTTATCAAATCCAGTTCTGCAGATTTACTACAATGTATTGGTTCTTCCACCTATCGAACTTCACCAAGCTCAACATTACAGATAGATGTTCCTTCCATAATAAAATCTTTTTCTAAAAAGACTGTCCTATTGCTGACGAACATCTTTTGTTCTTTAGCAAGGTAGAAGTAATAATCCCTAGTTTCCTTAGGGTACCCTATGTACAAGCATTTATCGGACCTAGGTCTAAGCTTTTTTGGCTGCAAATGTTTTACATAAGTCGGACATCTCCAAACCCTAAAGTGATAAAGTGTCAGCTTATGGCCAGTCCATATCTCATATGGAGTCTTTGCAACATACTTGCTTAGAATAGCGTTCAAAACATAACAAGCAGTCTCAATGCATAACCCCAGAACGAAATCGACAGACTCGCAAACTCAATTATGGATCGAACCATGTCCAACAGGGTTCGATTCCTCCTTTCTGATACACCATTATGCTGTGGTGTTTCAGGAGGGATCCATTGTGAGAGAATTCCATTCTCTCCTAGATATGTCAAATACTCATTGGAAAGGTATTCACCTCCTCGATCTGACTGAAGAGTTTTAATACTCTTTTCAAGTTATTTTTCTACCTCATTTCGATATCATTTAAATATTTCAAATGAATTGAATTTATTCTTTATAAGATAGACGTACCCATACCTAGATAGGTCGTTAGTAAATATAATGTAGTAGAACCTACCTCTAGCACATATGTTCATGGGTCCACATACATCAGTATGTACTAGACCCAGGAGCTTAATCGCCCATTCACCTTTTTCAGTAAAAGATAATTTGGTCATCTTATCAAGTAGAAAGGACTCACAGGTATTCAATGATTCGCAATCATCGATGTCAAGGATATTCTCCTTGACTAACTTGTTTGTTCTATTCTTGTTTATATGATCGAGCCTACGTGCCAAAGATAGGCATCGAAGACATGATCTAGCTTCGGGCATTTGTTTGACGTGTACATTAAACTAATAGGCTATGATAAAATATAAATGTCATTTCTTAATTATCTTCACATTACTGTAACATTATTCATAATAATATCATAATAATTTTTTTTTATTGATAAACAATAACCATCCTGGGCCAAAAGTCCAATAGATATTATGTTCATCATAAAATATGGACAATAGTGACAATCACTTAAAATGATATTTTTATCTTTGAAAAATAGCTCAAGAGTTCCCAATGCTAGGACTGAAATTTTACTTCCATCTCCAACATTCAGGAACCTATCACCATTCTCAAACTTTTTACCAATTTGAAGTCCATGCAATGAATTGCATATATGAATTGGACTTCTGGTATCTAATATCTAAGTAGATGTTTTACATATGAAAAAATTACAAGATGTTATTATATAACATCCTTGCCCAACAACTACTTGCTAATTTCTCCTATTCATCTTATTTGGATTAAGAGGACCATTCCTCTTCGGGTCGCCAGATCAGGGTTGACACTAGACTCCTCGTAATGAGGTCCTAAAAGCTTATCACTATCCAACAATGAACGAAGTGGACTAACACTAGCCATTTTATTTATCTGAAAGGAAAATATAAAACTTTATTAGTACTTGAATTAATTAATTCTAAAGATTTGGACTTTAGTCTAAAGATTCTCCCACTATTTTTAGCAAATTGATAGCATCTACCTCCAATTTAAGGAATTACACTAACTCCTTAGTGGATACTGAAATTCGTATAGACTATAGATGGGCCCAAGGTAGGCTCTGGATAACCCATGTGTATCTATAGGTAGGTTCATAGTCAATTATATTACCAAATAATTTTTAGTAGTTAGATTTTGCCCCAGAAGCCAATTTAGTAGGCTTTGGCCTCCACTGAAAAGGTCTAGTTAGGTCCAACCATTAACATGATTGAATTCGATAAATCAAACCAGTGATGACCAGACCCGAGGTAGGCTCTGGCTAACCTGATCACCATTAAGAGAGTGCAACCTAATCATCATATGATGGACAATAATTTTAATATTTAGATGAACACCAGATGTTAGGCACCTCCAATGTCCATCCAAAAAATTGGATTCATTACTGTTCACCTTAATGGGAGGCTATGACTCGGTTATCCCCATAACTTAGTCATTATAAGGATCTAATAATTTAGAGGATTTAGATTACTTATGATTTAAGGATAGAAAAGACATGGACCAATTTCTCCCATTGACTTCATCAAGTCAAATCGTTCCACTGACTTCACCTAGTCAATAGGTTAGGACTAGGATCAATTTAGATCCATGGGCACCTAATTCAGTCTTACTAATTGAAATTAATCAAACGGATTTTTAGTAACATGGGTCAACTCAAATCACCAAGTGATCTAATCAAACTCTAATCGACCATGTCGGCCAGGTAAGTGAGATGAGTGGAAGGGATATGTCATTAACTCATCAAAGACTGAATTAGTGCGAGTAGCTTCCAATTAAAAACCACTAGTCTAGATTGCCAAACTTACCTTAGACACCAACCAGTTAATTAGATTTAATCTAATCAACCTAGTAATTTTGGACTAGACCGCTTAGCCATGAATCAAGTCCATCTTAGTCTAGTTAAAGATATGGACTCATTCAACTACAACTATTGAAGTTGAGTCAAGAGTGTCCTTGACCTAATCTAATTCAACACTTGGTTAGATTTGATCAATTACTCAAAATTAAGTCCATTCCTCAACTAATATTAGGTCTAACCCAATTAATGGACCTAATTCATCTAACCCTTTAACCCATAGCTTATGCTTATGTCTTAGAATCTTTAATTCATAATTCTAGATTCTATGAGATACTTAATTCTTTTAATTAAGTTTTTGGACTGATGGATTGGGGTTCGATATTTCAAAAAAAAATTTTAAATTTTTAAAAGTTTTATTTTCTATTCACTAAATGGGTTGACTTATGTCATAAATGGGTCAGCTCATTTCATAAACAACAATCCTATTGCTAATCTCATAACAAAAAATAAGGCATATTAAAAATTAAACCATGAATTACCTTTTAGATCTAATCTAAATATATTCATGTTTTACTTTCTAATTAAAATAATTTTAATCAAATTCTTTCACTGTTCATCTTAATGAATGAGTTCACGGTGGCACCCCTACCGCCATAATGGATCCCCACTGAATGAAAGGAGATGGCCTTTAAACCATACTTGTCCCTTATGATTGGATGGATTGGTGGCTCATTCACCCTTGATTACTAAGTTATTTCAATTAAATACATATCAAATATGTAAGCATTTAATCTTTCTATTTAACATATTAACATGTCAAGCAACCCTTGCTCTGATACCATTTGAAAGGAAATCTCGCAGGATGTAAGCATGCATTTTCAAAACTTTTTTGAATAAAATAGTAGTGGAAGTAAATATTAATCTAAAATTAATACTATACATGCATTGATCATATCAAATAAATCCTACTCAGGATCTAAACATGCTAATATGTGATAGAAAATTAAAATGCATTCGATCAGCAAATCGAATCTGCTAACCAATACGAGTTCAAAAGTTGATACCTATGCGTGGGTAGCTGATCTCCATGATCTAAATCTACCAAAATAGGCTCTAACATCATGCTACAGCCGCACACTTGTTCGACTTCTATGGTTGGTCCATACGAAGCTCCTAATTCTGACTAGCTCCACTAGAGTGCTAGCTCCTCACCGGAGCCTTCGATGGCTGATCATGATCGATCCAATCGATTATATACTTTTTAATTTTTTAAAAACTCTAAAAAATTAAAATACAAGTATTGGAGGATGATGAAGAGGTGTTTCAAATTTGGTGGCGATCCAATGCTCACAGCACTCGATCTCTCCACCCAAACCTAGATTCCCAAAACTAGGGTTTCACTTGGCTCAAAAATCCTGACACACTAAAAATTCTATCACACCCTCTTTGTGTGGAGTTTTTCTATAAAATAAGTTTTTATGAAAAAATGACTTTTAGATCTATAAACCTTATTTAGATCATATCTAAAAATTGAGTATCTATAGAGGTGAAAATCAGAAGAGAAGAGAGGCATGAGGAAAAAGTAAAGTGTTGCAGGACCTTGCTCACCTTCACTCCAAGATTTTTTTTGTCCAAAACTAATATTCAATCTTTGTAAAATTTTTACCACATAATGCTAACCCTTCTGCTACATGCACAAAAATTCTTATAATTTATTGATGTGAATACCATGGGAAAAATGCATAGAAAAGATTAGGGTCGATTGGTTGGGAGGTTTTAACCAATCACTTGATTTCAAAAATCAAATAAGCCTCTTATCTTTATCCAATGCCTCCTTCCATGTGTTTAACATGTAGAAGGAGAGTCTTTCTACGTGCACATATTTTTATTTCTCTAAAAATATTTGACAAACAAAAGGGAGGGCATGGGAAGTAGATAAGGTTGGATTGGTTCCAACCTCCAACAAACTGAGTTGAATTCAAAACTCAACTTACTTTGAATCGGTCCAACCCTTGGACCAGGTCAAAAGTAGATAAGAAAGGGGGTGCAAAAACCTTTTGGGTGAGAGAAAGTTACGTACAAAAAATTTTGGGCATGGAACAAGAGTGGAAAAGTCAAAGCAGGGTAGCGTAGGGAGAAGGAAGGTTCAAATTCAAACTTATTTAACTTATTCTTAATTGGTTTCAACCAAACCAATTAATCTAGACCCAATTAGATCAGATTAAATCCAACTAATTTAGGCTAAATCCAACCCAATAAAATCATAATCAAATTAGAAATTAATTAGATCCTGATCAAATTAGGATCAAATCTTCCATAGAGATTAGGTCATCTCATGACCTGATCGGGTCAAACCCAATCGAATCAAATTTAATCGGACTTGATCGAATCCTCATCACTTAGTAAAATTGAGATAATCAATAATTGAATTACTAATTAATCCTTTAAAAATATTTGAGTCCAAATTGGATGGGTTACTAGATAACAGAGTTCCATCAACATGAAACTCCTGAAGAGTCCCAATCCAGTGGGACTCTTGAACCCAACGTCTCAAACAAATTAAACTCGTGATCTTAGAGTCTCAAACTAGTAGAACTCCTGACTAGAGAGTCCTAGATGAGTAGGACTCAAAGTCCTAGTCTAGTGGGACTCTTGGTCATAGAGTTTCAGTCCAGTGGGACTCTTGACCATAGTGTCCTAATCAAGACTCATGATCAGCCATCAGATCAGGTAGAAACTTCTTATGTATGTGACCCCATAGGTTCGAATCCTAAGTCGGTAGCATAGAAATCAATTTTCTATACCAATCGATGTGACCATCTAGCAATGGTACCCAACATCTAGATAGGTCAAAAAATTGCAATGCAACATTGACGAACCTGTGGTATATGATTACCGTATAATTCATCTCCTTGCCCTTGATGCTTAAAGGATGATCTAGGATTTATTGTCAATCCTAAAATTCATCCACAGTATATTTTAAAACTTAGCATCCATCATATGGACTACCTCGATCGAGAATTTGCTAAATTGAAATACAATGATGCAATTGATCCAACAGTTGGAGGGGTCAATCCCATCTTGACTCACGCACCAACAAGTCAAATACTTGACTGCACCTAGTAGCCTTCTATCACTGAATTAAAAATTTAGGTAGTCCGGTACCTAAGTACAGTGAGTTGCTTGCAAGTCACCATGATGATCTCAGGTCTAAGGGACACATATACCAATATCCTTCATGAGCAACTCTTGGCAGAAGGGAGCTCCACAGTTGGATCATGTTTAGCGAAATGTACCCCTACACTTCACCTGCATGCCATAATAGTATCTCCATACTTCTTGATTAAGAGGACAACCAACACTTATGGCACACAACGACTTACACTCAATACCTTGTCATCCTAGATAACAATGAATCTTTTGATCATGAACTAGTTTAAGGACTAAATGATAAATCCTTCTTTGTCGAGTCAAAATAGTCCTAAGAACTTCATCATAGAAGAGCTCATTATAGAAAGATGCACAAAGTGATGAAAATACCAATATAATAATTTTATTTATTAATAATAATTTTAGTGTAATTATATTTAGCTCAACCATCTACAACCTAGATGATTGGCTTTAGGATATAATTTTCAACATGTGAAACATCTACTCGTCGAAGAACCAGATCTCCTGCTCAGAATGCTTGCTTTTGATCCTAGAGTTGTCATAGTGGGCTACTTTCTACTTGTAGACTATCATTCAAATTTAAGCCTTCTCTTGCTTTACTTCCAACATATTGAGATTTGTCCTGAGATCCTGAGAGTTGTTCTGCTCACTAAAAGCTTCAACTCATGTTGAAGGAAGTTCAAGCTCAACTGGGATGACTGCCTCTATCCCAAAAGCCAATATGAAAGGGGTTTCTCTAGTTGGCAACCTTTGAGTGGTTCTATAAGTCCAAAGCACGTGATAAAGTTCATCCATCCAGATTTCTTTTGCTTTTTCAAGCCTGACTTTTATCCCTTGAAGCAATGTTTTGTTAGTTATTTTAGCTTCACCATTCACCTATGGATTAGCTACTGATGTGAGGTGGTGAGAAATATTCAAGTTTTTATAGAACTCGGCAAACTTTGCTCCTGCAAACTAGAATCCATTATCGGTGATTAATATTTGTGGTAGACCAAATTTGCAAACTATCGATATCCAAACGAAGTCCTGCACCTTAGCTTCAGTGATCTTTGTTAGAGGTTCGGTCTCGACTTACTTAGTGAAATTATTAATAGCTACCAACAGGAACTTTTGTTGTCCAGACATCATGAAAAAAGGGCCAAGTATATCCATCCTCCACTGTGCAAATGAGCAAGGGATACTTAGTGTTGTGAGCTATGAAGCCATCTATCTCTGAATGTTTGTGTTTCTCTGACATCTATCATATTTTCTTACATAATCTATCGCATCCTAGTGCAAAGTTGGCCAATAGTATCCCTATCGAAGTAACTTATACGATTAGGATCTTGCCCCTAGATGATTTTCTCATATTCCTTTGTGAACTTTCCTCATGACATAATCAGCTTTAGAAGATCGAAGATATTTGAGGAGTGGTAGGGAGTACGAGCTCTTGTACAACTTATTATCATATAAAACATAGCAATAAGCCTAATTTCTTAATTTTTGAGCCTCTTTATAGTCTCTAAAAAGAACTCCATCTCTAAGATAAGAGATCAATGGATCGATCCAGCTAAGCTCCTGATCGACTTGCATTACTGCCTATGGTTCTTCAGAACATGGTCGCTGCAGAACTTCATAGAGGACTTCTTTCGACAGTTTATTTGGGGCTAAGGTGGCCAACTTAGAGAGAAGATCAGCTCTGCTATTTTCTGCCCTGGAGATCTGTTGGATATCAAAACTAACAAAGATCAAATTTAAACTCTTCACTCTTTTCAGGTACTTTTTCATACTTTCTTTTTGAGCTTCAAAGGTGTTACTAACTTGTCCCACCACTAGTTAAGAATCATTATGTTGCCTAGATAGACAACCCAAGAGGTGGGGGGGAATTGGGTTTTCAAAAATTAAAATAGATATGTATAGTGCTAAATGATTAAAACCTAAGTGAATCAAATATAAGAGCAAATAGAAGACACAATTAAGAGTACACACATAAACAAAAAAATTTTATAGTGGTTCGGTGCTCTCCCAGCACCTACATCCACTCCCCAAGCACACTCTTGAGAATTTCACTATAATCTCACAAGATTATAGTTGGATAGTTTTTTCGGACTCACTATCCAAAAATTTAGTTGATTTTTTTCTAGGTTCACCAACCATAACTCTTATAAGAATCAGACGAATCAATCTGAATAAACAGGAAAAAGAAAAAGCCCTAAAACCCAAGTTTCAGCCCCTGCTGAAACCAAGTACATGAAAAGAGGAAAAGGAATTTTACAACTTGAAATGTCCCTTTGAATGAGCTGAAAAGTTATCCTTACAGTTCGTTGAAAGCTTCTTTGAATGTGTGGAGTTAATGCACTTGAGGATTCTTCAAAGCTTGAGAGAACAGATTGATTGGAGATTGGGTATTCATTCAAGAATAGAGCGTGCTTTTCTTTCTCTTGATTTTTTCTCTTCTTTTGAAAAATAATCTTTCTTTCTTTTATATCTCTAGTATTTTCTTTTTTTTGATGATAATTGAAGTTCAGAAAAAGTAAAATCTAACTATTAGAGAGCAGCAACTAGTCGTTGGAACGAAAAAAATCTAACCTAGAATGCCCTGTCAAAAAGTTATCGCCGTGTCTCGAGACCTCTCGATTTGTCTCGAGACGTCTCGCCAGGTTATGAGGCCTCTCGAGTTGATCAGGAGAGCTCTTATCTTCAGTCGCACGAAAAATCACCTTTCTGAAAAAAATGGATCGTTTGAGACTATGACGTCTCGATTCTGAATGAGACATCTCATTGGAACCGCGAGACCTCTCGAAAATCCTACGAGATCTCTCGCTCTCAGAGCACAAAAATTGGATTTCTATTGCCTGAGATCGAGACGTCTCGAGATTCACTCGATACTTCTCAAAATCAAGCCAGAACTATGTTTGCTATATGCCAGTCCACTCGAGAGCTCTTGAAAAAATTCCGAGATGTCTAGAAGATTGCTCGAAGGTAATTTTAGGAGATTTGAATTTCATTTGATTTTCACTTTATGTCTTTCTTATTTTGGTCAAAGAGCTCTCTTTCTTCTGATATTGGAACACTTAAAATAAAATATATTAGTAATCACTTGCTTTAATGTTTGGTCATCATCAAAATCACTTAGGGGGTCAACAATCTTCCCCTTTTTTATGATGACAAAACATTAAGCAAGCCATACAAGGAATGTAAGCAATGTATATCAAGAACTAATGAATGCAAAATTTTTATGCTAAAGCTCCCCCTTAGTGTATGCTCTAATAAAATGAATAGGATTTGAATAACATTCTTTTCATTTTGTATTTGTTCATTTGAATCATTTCATTTTCTAAAAGTCCCTTTTTGTGAATTTATATTTTTGATTTGAATGATTATACATTTGTATTTTGTATGTTATATTTAATTATGCATTTGCGTATTTCTCCTTAATATTTCTTCCCCTTTTTGTCAGCATCAAAATCACAACAATGAGAGAATCATAAAAAGGCAAGAGCATGAAAAAAATCGAATTAAGAGTGTTTAGGATGATAGAGGGAGACCAAAAAATAATCCAAAAAATTTAAGATTAAATATTTTTATAAAGGATCACATACACTAAGTTTATCCCGAATTTTAAAGAATCTATCTTCACTTAGAGATTTTGTAAAAATGTCAGCTAATTGATTTTCAATTGAAACAAATTCAAGCACAATGTTATTGTTTTGGACATGATCTCTAATAAAATGATGTCTAATTTCAATGTGTTCGGTTCTTGAACATCGAACAGGATTTTTTGTCAGGTTTATGGCACTAGTGTTATCACATTTAATAGGTATCTTGTTTTGCTTAATTCTAAAGTCTTCCAGTTGTTGTTTAAACCAAAGTATTTGAGCATAGCAACTCTCCGCAGCAACATATTCGGCCTCGATCGTTGACAGTGCAACAAAGTTTTACTTTTCGCTATACCAAGAGATCAAGTTCAACCCTAAAAATTGACAAGTGCCACTGGTACTCTTTCTATCAATTTTACATCCTCCATATTCTACATCAGTGTATCCAATCAATTCAATGGAAGATTATTTTGAGTGTCAAAGACCTAAGTTGTATGTGTAGATCAAATATCTAAAATTTTTTTTAACAACTAATAAGTGTGATTCTTTAGGTTTAGATTGAAATCTAGCACACATGCACACACTAAATAATATATCAGGCCTACTTACAGTTAAGTAACACTACTATAAAAATGGCCTATGGCAGTGCTTACTATGGCAACGATTTTTGAAACCGCTGCCATAGCACATATGACAATGATTTTTGTTAACTACTGCTATAGGTCGAACGTATAGCAACGAATTTTGTAACCGCTGCTATAGGTCCGACATATAGCAGTGGTTAACGAAAATCACTTCTATAGGTTGGACCTATAGTAGTGGTTACAAAAAATCGCTATCATAGGTCGACCTATAGCAGTGGTTTATTATAACCGCTGCCATAAGTCGGACCTATAACAGCGGTTAGTAGGAACCGCTGCTATAATCTGATTTATGGCAGTAGTTAATTATAACCATTGCCATATATTTTTTTTCATTAAATATTATATAATTTTAAAATTTAATGCCCATCTTGATTGTTCATTATCTAAATAATTATCACTAGAGTGTCATCGCAAAAGATCACCCCGATCCGATGGCCCTAGCTTCATCGATTAGAAAAATTTGATTTTGATAACCACGAACGATGATATAATGATCTGATAGATGAAAACCTTCGATGGATCTCAAAATCTACAATGATAATCTCGATGATGTTTGTAGCATACTATCAAACTTTCACTTCAATCGGATATCATTATCTTGGTCAATTTAGTATAGGTTAGTTTCGACCGTTAAATGATAAAGAATTGATCAAAGGACCAAATGGTGATCGATTATGAGAAAATTTTTTTGATAAATGATTTTTGCTACTACTTTAATTATTTTTTATAGTACTGATTATAAAATTCAACTCGTCAGATGAAGAACGATCTAAAGTTATACGTCTTCTGATAACCATTCTAAAACTTCACTAGTTGTTATGCTCGTGCTTTTGCAATATCTGCTTAACATGAATAGTTTATACGAAAATGATTTGAATTTTACTATCATCACCATATAAAATATTTAAAATTATAATAAAGATCATTTAACTAAAAAATTATCTCATAATCAGACGTCGTTTAACCCTTTGATCTCTTGTTTCTAATTTAACGATCGAAATCATTTCGTACTAAATTGACCATGATAACGATATCCGATTGAAGTAAAATTTTGATAGTATGCCACAAACATCATCGAGATCATCGTTGCAGATTTTTGGATTCATCGAAGATCTTCATCTATCAGATCATCGCATCATCATTCATGATTATTGAAATCAAATTTTTTTGATCGATGAAGTTAGGACCATCGATCAAGGCGACCTTTTGTGACGATACTCTAATGATAATTATTTAGATAATGAATGATGAAGATAGGCATTAAACTTTAAAATTATATAATATTTAGAGAAAAAATGAGAAAAAAATTATTTTCGATCTATAGCAACAGTTATCAAAAATCGCTGTTATAGATCTATAGCAGTGGTTATAGAACCACTGACATAGATCTATGATAGTGATTTTGGATAATCGATAATCATTATCATAGATCTATGGCAGCGGTTCGATAATCGCTACCATAGGTTAGGTTAAAAATCTTTAAATTTTTTCTTCTCTTTCATGCGTGCTCAATCTCTCTCGCTCTCTCTCTCTCTCCTGCTCTTCATTGCCGGTGAGGCTCCTCCCAGCCGATGTCGCCCCTCCTTCTCCCTTGGCCGATGCCGCCCCTCCTTCCCCCTCCCTCTCCAGCCCCTCCCATCCCTGACCGCCCCTCCCCGCCTCCCGCCACCCCCCACCTGGCCCCCCACCCTCCATCCGACCCTTCCTCAGCCCCCAGGAAATCCCCCCTCCGACGAACCCCCATCCGACCCTCCTCGGCCCTCCATGATCACCCCACCGATGAACCCCCTCCACCCTCGCTTGACCCCCCCGTGAAACCCCACCCCCCTCTCCCCCGCCCCTCCATCCGACCCTCTCTCGGTCCCTAGCGAACCCTCCCTTCGGCGAACCCCCATCCGACCCTTCTTCGGCCCCGTGAAACCCCACTCCCTACCACCACCACCATTCTGACCCTCCCATAGCTGAGTGTGAAGCCTCCTTCGGCCTCCTCATCACTGTGCCTCCCTCCCTGGCCCCCCATCCCCGACCATTCCTGCTCTCTCTTTTTTCTCTTCTCTATTTCACTATCTTATTTTTGTTTCGCAGGTTACCTCTAGTGCTGTCATCCTCCTCCAACGTCGTTGTTGGCGACCCTCAAAACTTTCGATGTGACCCACTCTCTACAGCCACAGGTATATTTTTTTTTAATTTTACAGTATTATTTATTAATCATGTATATTTAAAATAATTTATAGAATATTTATAATAAATATTATAATTATTATAATTATCTGCATGCCGTAGTTTTTAGGGCCGTGCCATGGCGGTAGCCTTGGGTCCGTGCCATGTCGACGGCTATGGACTAGATCTACGAATGGATTGGGTTCAGGATTAGAATTTGGATATTCAGAATCCAGATCCAATTTTAATTATTGATACCAAATACTGAATTCGAATATCCGATAGGATCCTATACTTAAGAGAGGAAAGGAGGGATCCGACCTCGCTGCCATCATTTGGAGGGAGCGGGTCTGGCCTCGCCACCATCATTAGGAGCGAGGGGGTCCGGCCTCGTTGGTGAGAAAGATCGAGAGAGGGAGAGTGGGAGATTGAGAGAGCAAGAGAGGGAGGGAGGGGTCCAGCCTTGCCGGCGAGGCAGATCGAGAGAGTGAGCGAGGGAGGGATGGGGTCCAGCCTCATCGAGAGAGTGAGAGAGGGAGAGATGGGGTCGGCCTTGCCAGGGAGATCGAGAGAGGGAGAGAGAAAGATCAAGAGATGGAAAAGCTGGGAGGGTGAGATTCGACCTCGCCACCATCGTCGATGAGAGAGTTTGAGAGAGGGAGAGAGGGAGTGATCGAGGGGATGGCACATAGTCGAGCCAGCTCGGATATGCAGTCAAGCCAGCTCGGGCCGTGATCGAGCCAGCTGGGAGAGGACCCTAGCTAGATGTCTCAAGCATGGAGCCGATTGTCTCAAGCACGGAGTCAGCTCGACTTCCAAGTGAATAGAATTTGATATGTCATGATGTTATATTGATTAATGTTCATTAACGTTGCAGGTCACGATGGCACCAAAACATAATCTAGCTTTCACCCCTGCCTCTCGATGGGTTATACGTAGTTCAGCATCCGAGGAGCAATCAGAGCATACTCCATCCACCTCGACATTGGCTGCTCAGGGACCTTCACCACCAGCATCTACTCCACCGATGGCGTCTACTCCACCAGCAGCTAAACCTCTACCGTCGTAGGCATCTGAGTGTACATTTTTATTATATTAGCATAACTTTATTTTTATATAGTATTTGTATACTTATATATTTGCATAATGTATTTGCATTGTAGGTGCATCATCCAGCCAGATATTTCGTGGCCCCACACATATGGCACACGTGTGGAACCACCAGCATCAGATGATGGTGCAGTATGATGTGGAGAGGATGCTGATAGGGGAAACCGTGCGAGAGATGCATTCCTTTTTTGGAGTGCTTGTGAGGTGGTCGAACATCATTCCCATAGAGCCCAAAGACTAGCGTTTGATGGATGCTGCCGTCAGAGATCAGATATGGGAGGAGATATGGATAAGTACGTACATCTTAGTTATATTTATGCATTTTATATGTTTACACTATATATATTTGATTAAAATAATTTTGTAATTGATTTTTGATAAATTTGTGTAGAGGAGGTACGACTTTTTCGATCATGAGAGGGCTCGAGATGTCTGATTGAAGAAGATCGAAGAGTTATACTGGGGTTACAAGGTCAAGCTCTATAGAGGATGGCTCGAGCACCAATGAGACACTCCAGAGGAGCTTACTCCCTGGATACAGGACTGTCCCCCGAGTCAGTGGGAGAGGATGGTTAGACACTGAAGGAGCCAGGAGTTCGAGATAAAATTTCTAACTTTTGAATTTTTCAATATGCTTAAAATTTTATTTAAATATTTTTTAAATATTTATTATTTATTTAAATACTTGTTAGACTACCTTCTGTCAAAATCGAAAGAACTGTGCAGCCCAGGAGTATATGCACACTCTAGGCCGCAAGTCTATGGCTAGTCGTGTGCATAGAGAGGTAATTAATTCTAAATATTATTAAATAAATTAAATTTATATTTTTTATCATCTTTTTGATAAATTTATTCTTTATTATAGTTGATGAGAGATAGAGTCATGCCCAGCCATAGCGAGATCTTTCGATCCAGCCACACGGACAAGACGGGCAGGTCGATGAATGCCGCAATCGGACATATTTTTATAAGTATTAAATATATTAGTATATATGATTAATATTATAGTATTTCTTATAAAATTTTATTCTAATTTATAATTATAGGATAAGTTAGATGCCCTCGCAAGCGAGGGCCCAGACCATCTATCTCAGGTCTTGGGGCCTCAGCACTCTAGAAGGATCCGATGTAGGCTCGGACACACGCCAATGAGCTACTAGTCCCAGGCGAGCGTCTCCTCACAGACTTCCAATGTCGTCAGCTGGGAGGAGCTTGAGGAGGCATTGGCATAGGTAGATCATGCTATAAGATGGGCAGATCGGGCTAAGGAGCGCGCATCTCATCTGGAGGGCATCATGAGAGACATGATGTCAACGCTCAGCATGTATTTTGAAGTCATGGGCTTCGAGGATATGTTGGCCTGCATTCCAGCTCTAGCTCTGATTTCGACTCTAGCTCCAGCTCTGGCTCCAACTCCAGCTCTAGCTTCAACTTTCGATGATGATGATGATGATGTAGATTTAGGAGACTTTTGATGTATTTTAATTTTCTTAAAAAATATTATAATAAATTTTATTCGATAATAAAATTTTAGCATTTCAAAATAATTTTTATATTTATTATATTTTTTTATGTTATATATCTATATTTATTAGGTAAAATATATAAAAAAATAAAAATTTTATTTTTTTAATTATTTAAGATCTACGGTAGTGATTTTATAACCGCTGCCATATTCATGCCAATCGCTATCATAGGTCCAATGCCAACTGCTACACTAGACCTATGGCAGCGGTTAAGAAAATGCTGCTATAGATTACCTATGGCGGCAGTTATGTACCGCTGCTACAGATATCCTATGGTAGTAGTTACGTAACCACTGTGATAGGTCGATCTATTGCAGCGGTTTATAAACCACTATAATAGGCCATCTATGGCAGCGGTTCTAACAACCACTGCAACAACCACTACCATAGAGCTATGGTGACGGCCGTAGTAGCAGTGGTTAGAAAATCATTATCATAGTCTATATCAGTAATTTTTTAGACTACGACAGTGGTTACAAACCACTACCGTAGCTCTTTTTTGTAGTAGTATAAAGTAAGGGTCCTATCATACCTCTATAGAACTTTTTATTTACATTCTTACCATTCTCATCTTTGTCAAGTTTGCAAGAAGGGCTCATGGGTGTGCCGATTTTCTTTCCGTTTTCCATGTCAAACTTCTTGAGCATCTTCTTGATGTACTTTATTTGGCTAATGAAAATGCCTTCCTTTGATTGTTTGACTTGTAGTCCAAGAGAGAAATTCAGCTCCTCCATCATGCTCATTTCAAATTCACTCTGCATCAACTTAGCAAACTCTTGACAAAGAATTTCATCAGTAGCTCCGAATATGATGTCATCCACATATATTTGAACTACAAGAAGGTCATTATTTTTCATTTTCAAAAATAGTATGGTGTCTACACTTCCTCTAATAAAATCATTTAGTAATAAGAATTTGCTCAATCTCTCATACCAAACTCTAGGTGCTTGTTTAAGTCCACAGAGTGCTTTATTTAACTTATATACATGATTGGAAAGTGAGTGATTTTCAAATCCGGATGGTTGTTCTACAAATACTTCTTCGGCAATATAACCATTTAAAAAGATGCTTTTCACATCCATTTGAAATAATTTAAAATTCATATAATAGACAAAAGCAAGTAATAATCTTATAGCCTCTAATCTTGCCACAGGTGCATATGTTTCATCAAAGTCAATTCCTTCTTCTTGATTATATCCTTTAGCAACTAATCTAGCTTTATTTTTTACAACATTACCATGTTCATCTAATTTATTCTGAAATACCCATTTTGTACCAATTATAAGATGATTTATGGATCTGTTTACAAGAGTCCATACATTATTTCTTTCAAATTGGTTTAGTTTATCTTGCATGGCTAGCATCCAATTAGAGTCTTATTCAGCTTCTTCTATGTTTTTAGGTTCTATTTGAGAAACAAATGCAAGGTAATCAAATGTATTCTTAAAAGAGGATCTAGTTCTTACCCCTTGTGAAGGATCACCTAAAATCAATTCCTTTGGGTGATTATGTGCATACCTCCACTTCTTGGGTAGATCTTTATGATCATTAGATGCTTCAATCTCTACATCCTTATCTTGTTCAATGATTGCTGTAGAGTTATCTTTGTCATGAATGATGTTGTCCCTTAAGTTTAGCTCTTTCATTCCATCTTCGAGAATTCCGGTATCATCATCAAAAATATCTTCTTTTCTCGAAGAGTGATTGTTAGCTTCATCAAAAATGACATGTATTGATTCTTCAACAACTAAAGATTGTTTGTTGAAGACTCTATATGCTTTGCAAGATATAGAGTATCCGAGGAATAAACCTTCATCTGCCTTAGCATCAAATTTGCCTAGATTATCTTTACCATTGTTATGAATAAAATATTTACAATCAAAAATATAAAAATAATTAATATTAGGTCTTTTGCCTTTCCAAAGCTCATTAGGGATTTTCTTTAAAATCGGATGAATAGAAACTCTATTTAGGATGTAACATGCTGTGTTAATGACTTCAGCCCAAAAGTATTTGGGTAGATTTTCTTCACACAACATGGTACGGGCCATATCAACTAAGGTTCTATTCTTTCTTTCAATAACTCCATTTTGTTGAGGGATTCTAGGTGCTGAAAAATTATGTTCTATGCCATGTTCATTGCAAAATTTTTCAAAGTATTTGTTTTCAAATTTTGTGTCATGATCACTATGGATACATACCATAGTAGAGTTCTTTTCATTTGTTATTTTCTTGTAAAACTTTAAAAATAATGAAAATTCTTCATCTTTTTGAGCTAAAAGCAGAACCCAAGTGAAACGAGAATAATCATTGATAATTACTAGACCATACTTCTTTCCTCCTAGGCTTGTGGTCCTAGTAGGTTCAAACAAATCCATATGAATCAATTTAAGAGGCCTAGAAGTTGAAACTATATTTTTGGATTTGAAACTCCTCCTAGTTTGTTTTCCGAATTGGCAAGCATCACAAACATGATCAATTTGAAAATTCAATTTTAGTAGCCCCTTAACTAAGTTTTTATTATGCAATTTATAAAGAGTATGGATGCTAGCATGATCTAATCTTCGGTGCCAAAGCTAACAAGTTTCTTTTATGTTAGCATTCATTGCAACTAGGCATTGACCACTCTTCATGGCAATTTCATCAAGATTCACTACGTAGATGTTCCCATGCCTAAATCCAATGAATTTTAAACTATCATCCAAGGAACTAGATACTTTGCACAAAGAAGATTCAAACGAGACTTTAAAACCTCTATCACATAGTTGACTAATACTAAGCAAGTTATGTTTTAAATTATCAACTAATAATATATTATCTATAAAGGTCGAAGGAGTAATATGAATTTTACCATAGCCAATTATTTTATCTTTGTCGTTATTGCCAAAGGTGACTACCCCCCCTTCCTTTCTTTCTAGGATGATGAATTATTGCTTGTCACCCGACATATACCTTGAGCAGCCGCTATCTAAATACCAATTCCATTTTGATCCTTGGGCTGCAAGGCATTCCTGCACAAACAATCAAGTGATAGTTTTAGGTACCCAAGTCTTCTTAGGTCCTTTACGGTTAGTAGACATGGTTCCTTTTGGAACCCAAATGCTTCTAACATGCTTTTTATTAACTCTTCTAGTATTGCATTCAAAAGCCTTGGGTCTTAACTTTTTGCATTTAAAGCAAATGATATGAGAAGTGCTATTAGTGATGGGTGCAGTGAAAAAATTTTTTAGAAACTTGATTTTGTCTTTGGGTTTATCTCCTAGTCTGGCCTTATCATAAACTCCTTTTTGACTGTTTAAAATCATTTGTAATTTTTTAGAACTACAAGTAAATTTATCAACTAAAGGCTTTAATTTATCCAATTCATCCTTTAGGATTTTGTTTTCTTCTTTTAACTTATTATGGCTACTAATTACCTCTTCCTTTTTTCTTTCAAGAGTGTTTGAGTTATTTTCTTAAGATTTCTATTTTTTGAGCTTATCTTTTTGAAATCTTTCATCAAATCATAAAAAGCATCTTGAAGCTCATCAAAGGTAAAATCTAAATCAAAAGTGAAGGATACCTCATCATCTTGTGCCATGAAATACAAGTTTGCTTCGTTTTGATTTTCTTCCTTCATGCTTGACTCATCGCTATTGCTCCAAGTTGCTAACATGACTTTCTTTGTTATTCTTTTAGGCCCGTTCTTCAATAGAGGACATTCAGCCCTAAAATGTTTTGGCTTCTTGCATTCATAGCAAGTGGGTTGATCTCTCTCTTTTTCTTTTTCTTTCTCCCTATTGGCTTCTCCTCTAATGAAGTTTCTCTTCTTGAATCCTTGTCTTCTTCTTTCCATAAATTTCTTAAATTTTTTGATCACCAGGGCCATGTCTTCATCATTTTCCTCATTGGTGGACAGATCATCTTGTTCTTCATCAACCATAGATTTCAGCGTTATTATTTTCTTCTTGTTGTTGTCTTCCTCATTATGCCGACTCATGGCTAACTCATGTGTCATCAAGAATCTAATGAGCTCCTCTAGTGGCAGTGTATTCAGATCCTTTGCCTCCTGGATGGCTGTTACTTTGGCTTTCCATGACCTAGGCAAAGACCTAAGGATCTTTCTCATCAATTCACTGTTAGTATAAACTTTACCTAAGCTTTTAAAACCATTTATAATATCAGTGAATCTTATGTACATGCTGATGATAGATTCAATGGGGTCAATTTTAAATAACTCATATTGATAAACTAGCATGTTAATTTTAGTTTTTTTTGCTTGATTTGTCCCTTCATGTGTGACCTCAAGTCTATCCCAAATTTTTTTTGCAGAATTGCAAGTGGAGATTCGGTTAAACTCATTTCCATTAAAGGCATAATAGAGCACATTTATTGCCTTGGCATTTAATTGGACAAGTTTCTTATCCATTTCATCCCAATCCTTCTTCGACTTAGGAGAGAATGTGTCATTGATCATGATTATAGGTGTGTGGGCCATTGACAATGACACTCCATATGTCATAGTCAAGGGCTTGAATGAAAATGCGCATGCGAGCTTTTCAATAGGTATAGCTAGACCCATTAAAAAGAGATGGCCTATTTGTGGATTGCCCTTTGGTAAGTGAACCTCCTAGTTAGGTTGACATGATCTTTATCTCTAGTTGATAAGATCAATAATTAGTAGAGAACCAAGGCTCTGATACCAATTATTGCCCAGATAGACAACCCAAGAGGGGGTAGGGGGTGAATTGGGTTATCAAAAATTAAAATAGATATGTGTAGTGCTAAATGATTAAAACCTAAGTGAATCAAATATAAGAGCAAATAAAAGATACAATTAAGAGCACATACACAAACAAGAGAATTTTATAGTGGTTCGGTGCTCTCCCAGCACCTACGTCCACTTCCCAAGCACACTCTTGGGAGTTTCATTATAATGTCGTAAGATTATAGTCAGATAGTTTTTTCGAGCTCACTATCCAAAAACTCAGTTGGTTTTTCCTAGGTTCACCAACCACAACCCTTACAAGAATCAGACGAATCAATCTGAATAAACAGAGGAAAGAAAAAATCCCAAAATCTAAGTTTCAGCCCCTACTGAAATCGAGTACATGGAAAGAGGAAAAGAAATTTTACAACTCAAAATGCCCCTTTGAATGAGTAGAAAAGTTATCCTTATAGTTCACTGAAAGCCTCTTTGAATGTGTTGAGTTAATACACTTAAGAATTCTTCAAAGCTTGAGAGAACAGATTGATTAGAGATTGGGTATTCGTTCAAGAATAGAGCATGCTTTTCTTTCTCTTATTTTTTTTTCTTCTTTTAAAAAATAATCTTTTCTTTTTTTATATCTCCAGTATTTTTTTTCTGATGATTGGAGTTTAGAAAATGCAAAATCTAACCATTGGAGAGCAGTAACTAGCCGTTGGAATGAAAAAAATCCGATCTGGAACGTCCTATCAAAAAGCTATCATCGTGTCTTAGGACCTCTTGGTTTGTTTCGAGATGTCTCACTAGGTTACGAGGCCTCTTGGATTGATCAGAAGAGCTCTCATCTTCAGTTGCACAAAAAATCATCTTTCTGAAAAAATTGGCTTGCTTGAGATCGAGAGTCTCGATTCTGAATGAGATGTCTCGCTGGAACTGTGAGACCTCTCGAAAATCCTATGAGACCTCTCACTCTCAAAGCATAAAATCTAGATTTCTATCGCTTGAGATCAAGATATCTTGAGATTCACTCAAGACTTTTTAAAACTGAGCCAGAACTGTGTTTGCTATGTGCCAGTCCACTCGAGAGCTCTCAAAAAAAATTTAAGACATCTCGAAGACTGCTCCAAGGCAATTTTAGGGGATTTAAATTTTATTTGATTTTCATTTTATGTTTTTCTTATTTTGGTCAAAGAGCTCTCTTTCTTCTGATATTGGAACACTTAAAATAAAATATATTAGTAATCACTTGCTTTAATATTTGGTCATCATCAAAATCACTTAGGGGGTCAACACATTATAAGTTTTCAAATATTTTGCTCTCAATTCTTTGGTTATTTTTAGTCCCGTAATCGAGGCTTCGTACTCTACTCCATTATTGGTAGTGGAAAACTCAAAGCGCAAAGCATATTCGACTACAACACCCACTGGATTGATGAGAATCAAGCTCGTGCCTAGCCTAAAAGCATTAGATGAACCATCCATATATAGCACCCAGAAGTTTTTAGGGAGATAAGTCTTTTTGCAAGGGAGCCAGGGATATGAACTTCTTAGTGCTCTGGTTTGGTTGCATCCAGAATGGTGCACTCCACTATAAATTGCCAGTATTTTAGCTTTAATGGATGGTCGAGGTTGAAAGTGAATGTCAAATTTAGTTAACTCAATCACCCACTTTACTACTCTTTTTGAGGTATCAAGTCGATGAAGAACTATCTTGATGGGTTGATCAGTAAAGAGAGTGATAGCATGTCCCTAGAAATAAGGTTGGAGCTTTCAAACTATAATCAACAAGGCATAAGTTAATTTTTCTAATTTAGTGTATCTCATTTTTGCATCCCTCAAGACTCTGCTTATATAGTAGATTAGCTTCTAAATTTTAGCTTCTTTCTTGACAAATATGGCTCCAATAACTATGGAGGACACAACAAGGTACAAGAATAGCTCTTCTTTAGGTTTAGATTTGGCTAGAAGCGGGGACGAACTGAGATAGTTCTTTAACTCTTCAAGGGCCTGCTAGTACTTGAAAGTTTAGTTGAAGTTCTTGGGCTGCTTGAGTCTTGAAAGAAGGGCATGCAGTGCTCCATCGACCTTGACATGAAGCAATTTAAGACCGCTACCTTGCCTATAAGGTGTTGAACTTTTTTTATTTTTTTTGGAATAGTCATCTCTTGGATGGCTTTGATCTTTTCTGGCTTGGCTTCAATGCTGTGGCTCGACACCATGAATTTCAGAAACTTTTTAGAGATTTCTTTGAAAGCATATTTTGGAGGGTTCAACTTTATCTTGTACTTTTGGAGGGTGTTGAAAGTCTCCTCAAGATTGGCAATGTGATTTGGTGAAGATCGGCTTTTAACCAGCATGTCATCTACATAAACCTTCATATTTTGTCCGATTTATTCCTTGGAGATCTTATTTATCGAACGCTGATAAGTTGCACCTGCATTTTTAAGCCCAATGGGCATGGCCCTGTAATAATAAAGACTATGGTCAATAATAAAAGCGGCCTTCTTCTCATCCTCTGGTGCTATTCGGATTTGATTATTTTCGAAGAAGGCATCCATGAAGGTCAGGAGTTCATGGCTTGAAGTTGCATCCATCAGTTGATCAATCCTAGATAGAGGATAGCTATCTTTTGGACAAGTTGTGTTTAAGTCTGTAAAGTCTATGCACATCCTTCACTTATCATTTGGTTTTTTAACAAAAATGATATTTGCAATCCAATCCAGATAAAGCACTTCTCAAATGAACCTAGCCTTGAGGAGCTTATCGACCTCATCCATTATAGCCTTCTGCTTCTCTGATGCAAAACTATACTTTTTTTGCTTTACTGAATAATATTTAAGGTCCACATCTAGATGATGCTCCATTACTTCTGCATCAATCTCGAGCATGTCTGTCGGTGCCCAGGTGAAGACATCAGTATTTCATTGCAAGAAGGTGACGAGCTGCTTTCTGACTTTTCTTTCATATTCGAGCTGATCTTGATAGTGTGCTCCCTATTCCCATCATTCAAAGAAACTTCTTCTAGGTCATCGATTGTTTCCCCTCTTTCTTAAGATAGGTCATCAAGGGCATCGAGTCCATCCACCGAACAAGGGTCTACTTTTCTTCCTTCTTGTAGGATAATATTATAGCAGTGCCAAACTAGTGCCTGATCTCCTCTGACCTTTCTGACTCCATACCTTGTTGGAAACTTTATTTTTAGGTAATAAGTCTTAACCATGGTCTGAAGTGTTAGAAAATGTGTCCTAAAGCCAATCATCCAAGTGGTAGATGATTGAAATTAGTATATGAATTATTTATCTAATAATAATAGTTATTTGGCTAGTTCATCATTGAAGTTCTATTTTTTTTAAAATAAACTCCTAAATTATGTTGAAGCTTTTAGAACCATAATCAATCAATAAAGAAGTTTTTATCAGATGGTTCTTAAATTATTCACGATCAAATGATAAATTATTAATAAGGATGATAACTTATCAAGTGTAGGTCGATGTATGCCATATGCATTGGTTATCCTCGTAATCAAGTGGTGTGGAGATAACGGTATAGCATTCAGGTGAGATGTAGGAGTACATCTATACTGAACGTGACCAATGTAGCACTCTACTATCATGAGTGGCTAGCTAAGTCTAATGGATATAAGTGTCCCTCCGATCTCAAATCACCATGGTGTTTGCAAGGAACTTACTGTACTTTAGTGCCAGACTGCATGTATTTCTAATATAGGTTTGAAAGACTTTTGGATGCGGTCAAGTACTTATGAAGTTGGTGTGTGAGTCAAGATGGGATTGACTACTCCTGATTAGCTTCAGAAAGAGAATGACTCGTTGTATTTTAATTTAGCACAACCTAGGCCTGGGTAATCCTCGTGAGGAGTTATAGGATTTGCAAAATTTTGAGACACAATAAAGATGACTTGTACGAGTATTGGCAACATACTCAAAATCATTTTAAGCATTATTGGTCAAAGGAATGAATTATATGGTTACCATGGGCTAGGGTTCTAAGAATGTTGCTTTGCATACATTTGACCTATCCGGACATCGAGAACCATTGCTAGATGGTTACTTTGACTAGTATAGGAATTGATTTCTATGCTATCAGCTTAGGTTCGAGCCTATAGAGTCACAAAAATAAGAGGTTGTAACCTAATCAGATGGTTAATCAATGATTAAGAACCATTCTAAGGTCAAACATTCAATGCGATTGATGTTTGACCTAATGCAAATATTATAGGAGGATTAATTAGCAATTAGATTGCTAATTGATGTATTGCATTTTTATAGTAATTATTATTATTAGTTTTAATGAGTTTGATGAAATTGGTATAATAATTAACTAAATAAATGTAAGAACTTGATATGTTTTACGTCAATTGCAGGTAATTGAGCTAGGTCACACCTAATTGGTCTTAACTATGTTTTAAAGGTCAAAATTAAGTGTAATTGGTTAAGTCCAATTCAGTAGGGTTTGTCATCCAGAGTCATTAGGTTTGTGCATCAAAATTAAAGTTCATCTCGAGGCAGAATAACCAAATCAAGATATCAATGGACCCCACACCTCAATCTTTTTGGCATCATCAGCTAAGTAAAGAAATCAAAGGTGCAGGAAACAAATCAAGCAGTTAATCTCTCTCATGTAGTCAACCAATCTAAATTTTAGATACTTTAGCATGAGGATTCCTGAAAGGCAAGCTACAGGACTCTAAATTAAGCAAGACTAAATCCTATAGAATTTTAAGAGAAGCAAGAAAATAACATAATTTACAAAATCAAATTTGGATTCTAGATGAGGTGGCTACAGTAGGTTGAAGTTGGTAACAATGTTAGACACAATGAGAAACATCCGATACACTTGATTCTTCCTAGTTTTTCTTGGCACAGAGATCCGATATGGTAACAAATTTTGGATGGCAAGGAGCTATCTTGTAAATAATTAAATTACAAAAAAAATTAGAATCCAAACTAATTCTGCATAAGGAGCAAACATGGAAACAATTGGGACCAATTCTTAGAAAACCTTATTTGGGCAGGTGAAACCTTACTTTATTTTGGAGATTTTATGGACCCAAGAAGGCTAAAGAAGGAAGGAATCCTTCTCCTTGAATTAACCATGCCTCCTTTTCTTCTTTTACTATAGAAATTAGGATAAAATCAAAAAAAAAATTGGGCAGCATAAGGAGTAGATGGCTAGTGATTGCTTGAAGCTTATCCAAAGGAGCAGAGATTCAATACCAAATAAAAAAAAATTATACATAGAATAAAATCATGAAGAAAAATACTACCTTAACCCTAGCCCTAGTTCTATTTAAGAATCCTAAAATACATTAAAAAAAAATAGAGAGAAAAAAAAAGAATCATCTTTGAAAGCTGAAAATCAAGCAAGGAGAGTTTGGAGCATCTGGAAGATTTGAAGAGAGGATTCATTTGGCACTATAGTTCCTTCAGAGTTTTTAATTTTTTTTTCTTGTCTATTTTGAATTTATTTTCTAGAACTCATTGTTAGGATGATTTTGGATTATTATTCAAGTAAATTGGAGTTTGATTTTGATATGACGAAAAGCTAAATTTCTAGCTAGGGTACCTGATGTAACTTGGATTCAATTTCAATTCCAGATCTTGTATTAATTTTCTTTGTTAATGCAATTACTTGTTATTTGCACTTAATGCTTTTAAGTATTATTATCTTTGGTTCTTGATTGATTTTGATTTATAATTGGTACTGAGAAGGAAGATTATAAATTGGAGTTAATAATAAGCATCATAGGAATAATAATTAGAGTGGGAGCAGAAGATTTGACCAATGGGATCTTGAAAATAATCACTATACTTAATGAACTAATTGAAATCTATTTTACTATTGAAAAATAGATTTTAGATTTTAATTAGTATTTTTAATAAATCTTGAGAGAGATTATTAAATAATTTAGGATTATTGATCCTTGCATTAATAATTAAATTTAGATTATTAATCAGAATACCTAGAATTGATAATTGGTCTAAGTAAAAATATATATACCCTAGTGCTTTATCAATCGAATTTTGATTCAGCTTTCATTGAGTTCTTTAGAGTTAATTTTAGCTTTAGTTTTTATTGTCATTCAGTTTCGATCGTTTAGATATTAGTGGAATCAATGTTTATTTTTGGTAATTAAACTCAGTCCTCGTGGGAACGATCTCTTATTCATTATTGTATTACTTGAGTGATTTAGTGCACTTGTGAAATAAGCTATTAAATTTTTGGCACCATTACGGGAGATTAGTGCTTTAATATCAAAAATAGTTGATTTTACTAGTAATCTAACAAATTCTTTATTAGTTTTTGGATATTTAAAAAAATTATATACTTTACTATTTTTCAATTTTTATTTCTTGCTTTAAACTTTTTATATATGGTAGATCTCTATGCTTTCTAGCTAGATTATCTTAATTGTATGATTTAATAATTATTTTATTTTATATAATTAATTTACTACTTATTATTCTTAGATATTTACTATTTTTTATAGATTAAAATAATTTACTGCTTTCTATAGCTTAGTGATTTTTTTTAGACTTAATCACTTAAACTTACTTTTTTGCAAAACCCAAAAAAGATAAAAAATAAAAAATTAATTAAAAAATAATAAAAAAATACTGACATTTCTTAATACTTAACTAATATAGCATAACCAAAAATATTTTTAAAAAAAATTAACTTGATTAGACATCTTATTTCTTTGCATTGCATCTCCATAATTAACTTTAAGGGTACTTAACCCATTAATCAGATAAGATGGAGATTTGATCATTCTTCCTTAGCCCAAAAATCACATTTTTCATCCTGCATAATCTAGACCTTAATCTAAAATCAATTAGATGTTGGCCCTAGGATATTCGAGCTCAATAGGATAAGAAAGCCCTAGAGTTGGACCGGGTTCGGATTGATTAGCTGCTTGGTGTCTAAGGCAAGTGGTTTAAGAAGGTGATTTTTAATTGATTCCATTATCTGATCTGGTCAACTCAGTTGGTGTCTAAGGAAAGCAACAAGTAGAGGACCTTCCATATCTTACACTTACCTGATCGAGAGAGTTAGTCAGTTTTGGGCTTGGAGTGCTTGAAGGCGGTCTTGGAACAATTAGGACCTGTCTAGATCTAGGTTAATCCCAGGATATATAGTCCATTTTGTGCTAACTTGTTTGCCATTAAAATTTAAATCTAATTAAAACACTCTTCTCTTTCATCTCTAGATTTAGGACTCTTTAGGACTCATCTTTATAACTCTTTTCTTTTCTATCTCTCCTTCCTCTTCTCTCTTCTCTTTAAAATAAATAAATAGTAATAATAATAATCTTTCAAAATTGCAACTTGGAAAAAAGAATTGGGTCGACTTGTGAGAATTGAATCAAATCCTATTTCAAGTCAAGAAATTGATCGCACCTATAGACAAAATAGAAAAGCCATCAGAGAAGAGAAGGAATCCAAGGCAAAAGTAGAAATGGCTGAAGATACAAGGAGAGAAGTTGTTGTAGTAGGGAATAATGAGGTTGTTAGAGAGGCAAACCCTAGGGCATTGCGAGATTATGCCATGCCTATTGTGAATGGAGCTTCATCTAGCATCACAAGGCCACCTATGTAGGCAAACAACTTTGAGATCAAGCTTGCTTTGATCCAAATGATCCAAACAGCAGTTCAGTTTGGAGGATTGCCCAATGATGACCCTAACATGCACATTGCAAACTTCTTGGAGATATGTGATACCCTTAAGCAGAATGGAGTGTTAGATGATGCAATTCAGCTAAGATTGTTCCCGTTTTCACTTAGAGACAAGGCTAGAGCATGGTTACAGTCTCTTCCTGCTAGCTCGATCACCACATGGAATGACTTAGCACAAAAATTTTTGGCAAAATTCTTTCCACCTACTGAGACTGCTAAATTAAGGACCGACATCAAAACCTTCATGCAATTTGATATAGAGACCTTATATGAAGCTTGGAAAATGTTTAAGAATCTGCTTAGGAGGTGTCCGCACCATGGGCTACCTAAATGGATGGTTGTGCAAACCTTCTACAATGGATTGAATAACCATACTAGAATTAATATTGATGCTGCTGCTGGAGGTTCATTGATGGGGAAGTCGCTTGATGAGGCCAACGATCTTTTGGAGGAAATGGTCAACAACAATTACCAATGGCCTAATGAGAGGAACATGGCGAGGAGGCCTACTAGGGTTCATGAGATAGATGCTATTACTACACTCAATGCAAAGGTAGACACTATTTTCAAAAAATTAGATCATTTATCTATTAATGTTGTTAATACTCGTGTGCAGACCTGTGAGATGTGTACTGGGCAACATGCTACTTGAGATTGCCTGATTGATAGCTCATTCATGCCTCCAGTAGAAGAACAAGTACAACATGTGGCAAACCAAGGAAGGCAACAGAACAATCCATACTCAAACACCTACATACCTACCTAAAAGAACCATCCAAATTTTTCTTAGGGAAATCAGCAGCAACAATAGAATTATCAAAATAGAGGACCACCTAGTTTCCCACAGCAAGAAAAGAAGTCTAACCTAGAAGAATTGGTTGCAACTCTTATCAAGGCCACTATTGATTTCATGGGTAAAACTAAGGCAAACTTCTAAAACCAGCAAGCTGCCGTTAAGAACTTGGAAAGTACAAATGGGATAGTTGGCCAATATGATAGCTAATAGAACTCAAGGATCATTGCCTAGTAATACTAAAATGAACCCGATAGAGCATGTGAAGGCAATTACCTTAAGGAGTGGCAAACAACTTGGGGAACAACTAAGGAAAGAGCCTGTTAAGGAGCAAGTAAAGGAACAAACTTAAGAAGAGACTATGATCGAAGAGAAGCTAAAAGAGAAAAAGAAAGAGCCAGGTAAAGCCCTACATCCCATCCAGTTCTTTTTTCCTCAAAGGCTCAAGCAAAGTAAGGATGATAAGAACTTTCTAAAATTTTTGGAGGTTTTTAAGAAACTATGCAAATAAATATTTTATTTGCTGAGGCATTAGCCCAGAATGCTTAGCTATGTCCAAATTCTTGAAGGATATCCTTTTCAAAAAGAGAAGGCTAGAGGATCACGAGATAGTCATGCTCACTGAAGAATGCAGTGCAATCATTCAGAACAAGTTGCCATCAAAACTAAAGGATCCAGGGAGTTTTACAATTCCATGCAATATTGGCAATATCGAAATTCACTTAAAGCATTATGCGATTTAGGTGCTAGCATTTAACTTAATGCCGTTTATCTATTTTTAGGAAAGCTTGGGCTAGGGGGTGTGAAACCGACTAGTGTTTTATTATAACTAGCTAATCGATCAGTGACATATCCTAGAAGGCATAGTGGAGGATGTGTTAGTCTAGATGGATAAATTTATCTTTTCCAGTGGATTTCATTATCTTGGATATGGAGGAAGATAGAGAGGTTTCTTTGATATTAGGGGCATCCATTCCTTGCAATTGACAAGGCACTCATAGATGTCCATGAGAATAAGCTTACTTTAAGAGTGGGGCAAGAAGAGGTAATTTTTAATATGCTTAATTCTTTCTAAATATCCTCTTGAGAGTGATGAGTGTTTTAGATTAGAATATGATTAATGAAATTTATTTAGTGAAAATAATTGATAATTCTTGAATATGACTTGATTGAATTGTGTTGAAGAAAAAAATTGTTAAAAAAAAATTTGATCAGTTAATCGAGCATGTTGAATGTGTTAAATGATGTTGAGAAAGTAGAGGAATTCAGTATAAGCTGAGCCAACCTCCTAAGCTTGAGCTTAAATAGCTTCCTTCTCACTTAAGATATGCATTCTTGGGAGACTCATCTATTTTTTTTGTCATTATATCTACTTAATTTGTCTGCTGAACAAGAGAAAAAATTACTATGCATGTGTTGAGAAAGCATAAGAAAGCACTAGGCTGGTCTATTGATGATATTAAGGGGATTAGTTCTAGTATATGCATGCATAAAATTTTAATGAAAGATAGCTACAAACCTTCAATTGAAGCATCAACGTAGGTTAAATTCCTAATATGAAGGAAAGTAGTTAGAGCTGAAGTAATGAAAATTACTTGATGCAGGAATTATCTATCCTATTTCTGATAGTAGTTGGGTAAGTCCATGTTTAAGTAGTTTCCTAAGAAAAGGGGGGATGACTGTTACTATAAATGAATAGAAATGAGCTGATACCCACTAGGATAGTCACTTGGTTGGCGTGTATGTATTGATTATAGAAAGTTAAACAAAGTCACACGCAAGGATCCATTTTTCCTTACCTTTTATTGACTAGAATGCTTGAGAGATTGTCTGGATATTCCCTTTCTACTATTTTCCTAGATGATTATTCAGGATATTTTTAAATTTCTATTGCACCTGAAGGATGAAGAAAAAACTACATTTACATGTCTGTATGGAACATTTGTATATAGAAGAATGCCATTTTAGGGTTATGTAATGCACCTTGCGACTTTTCAAAGGTGTATGATGTCTATATTCTCTGACAAGATTGAAAAATTCATTGAAAATCTTTATGGATGATTTTTTAATTTTTGATCCTTCTTTTGATATGTGTTTGACTTGAACCTCTCCCAAGTTCTACAGCATTATGAAGAAACTAATCTTGTGTTGAACTTGGGAAGAAGTATCATTTTATGGTATAGGAAGGAGTAGTGTTAGGACCACAAGATTTCATCTTAGAAGCATAGAAGTGGACAAAGCAAAGGTGGAGGTCATTGAAAAAATCTACCACCAACCAACATCTGTTAAAGGAGTGAGGAGTTTCTTAGGACATGCTAGCTTCTGATAGAAGATTTATAAAAGACTTCTCCAAAATTACCAAACCTTCTTTGTAATTTATTGATCAAGGATGTGCCTTTTAAATTTACTGAATGAGTGTTTGGTTGCTTTTAATAGGTTAAAGAGAGAACTAATCTCAACTCCTATTATCACTACACATGATTGAAATTTATCATTTGAACTCATGTGTGATTCAAGTGACTACGCTATAGGTGTAGTCCTGAGACAAAGAAAGAGGAACAGGCTTCATGTGGTGTACCATGTGAGTCGGACACTAAATGATGCACAGTTGAACTTATGCCACCATAGAGAAGGAGTTGCTTGCTATTATTTTTGCTTTTGATAAATTTAGACCATATCTTATAGGAGCAAAAATAATAGTTTATACTAAGCACACGATCAGTAATTAAATATTTACTTGAAAAAAAGGATGCAAAATCAACACTAATTCATTGAGTGCTCTTGTTGCTGGAATTTGACTTAGAGATTAGGGACAAGAAAGGAGCAGAAAATCTTATAGTAGATTACTTGTCCCACTTAAAGTTAGGTAAAAAAATTGAGGACACTAAAGTATCCATTAATGAATCATTTCCTGATGAGCAGTTTTTTGCATTAGTCACATCTAGCACACCCTGGTATGCTGATATTATTAATTTCAAGGCATGTAATATTATTCCTCCTGAATTTAATTACCAATAGAAAAAAGAAAAATTTTACATGATGCAAAATATTACTTTCGGAAGGATCCATATTTATATAAGTATTGTCCAGATCAGCTTATTAGGAAAATGTGTGCCTGATGATGAAATTAAAAATATTTTAAAATACTACCATTCATTAGAGTTGTGAGGACCATTTTGGACCTAGCAAAATAAATGCTAAGTTATTATAGTGTGGTTTTTATTGGTCCTAATCTATTTAAAGATGCTATTACTTTTGTTTCTTCTTGTGATCGATGTCAAAGAATCTGGGAATATTTCTTTTAGATAACAAATGCCACTAACCAATATCATTGAGGTAGAGCTGTTTGATGTGTGGGGATTAGATTTTATAGGGTCCTTTTCTATCCTTCTCATTCAAATCAATACATCCTAGTGGCGGTGGACTTATGTATCCAAATGGGTCGAGGCAAGTAGCACTTTTCCTCTAATGATGCCAAGAGTGTGCTCAAGTTCTTAAAGAAATACATATTCACACACTTTGGTGTTCCAAGGGCTATCATCCCGGATGGAGGTAAGCATTTCTGTAATCATTATTTGGATTGTCTACTTACAAAATATGGTGTTACTCATCGTGTAGGTACACCATATCATCTCCAAACAAGTGGACAAGTAGAAATCTCTAACCGTGAAATTAAAAAGATATTGGAGACTACTGTCAACTCATCGAGAAAGGACTGGTACCAAAAATTAGATGATGCATTATGGGCATACAGAATAGCAGTCAAAACACCAATTGGGATGTCCTCGTATCGCCTAGTTTATGGAAAAGCATGTCACTTACCTATGGAGTTGGAGCATCGAGCTTATTAGGCAACTAGGTTGCTAAATTTTAATATGAAAGTTGCTGGGGAGAAAAGGTTATTACAACTTAATGAACTTGATGAGTTCCGCCTCCATGCATATGAAAATGCAAGAACTTACAAGGAGAGAACGAAAAAATGGCATAACAAACATATTGTGAGGCGTAATGAAATTCTAAGTAGGACAAAAGGTGTTGTTGCATATAACTCCTGTCTAAAGCTATTTCTAGGCAAGCTCTGATCTAGGTGGTCAGGTCCATTTGAGACTTGTACAAGTTTTTCCACATATGGAGCTGTTGAGCTTGAAGAGTGGAGATAGGACCTTCAAGGTCAATGGGCAAAGGTTGAAGGAATACATAGATGGAAGGATTTGAAGCAATCAAAAATCTCCATATTGCTGACATAATGCATTGGGATAGTCAAGCTAACGACTATAAACTAGTGCTTCTTGGGAGGCGAACCCAAGCAAAATTCTTTTTATTTTTTTTTTATTTTTATGAATTGAGTCAATTTTGATCTTTACTATATTTTCAAAGTTTGAATGGATGTTGATCACTTTTTGTAGGAACATTGAAGAAGACAAGAGAGAAAAAATGATTGAGGATAAGCTGCAAACTCATACAAGCACATGGGAACGCTACAAAAGGGAGTACCCGTAATCTTTAAGAATGCCTTGCTATAATATATAGTGGTGATCTTGTCATTGAGGATAATGTCCAATTCAGATTTGGAGGTGCATTTGTATTTTTCATGTTAGTATTTTATTATAAAAATAAAATAAAAAAAGAGTAAAATATTTCACTGATGACTTCTAAGGATATAGAGAGAGATGATTTTTCCTTTGTGTTATTTTTTGGCTATCTAAGCTTTGAATTTGGAAGTCAAATTCAGTGATTGACTATTTCAAACTTGTAAATACTTAGATAAAATCTCGTATAGGAGATAGTTACTTTGCTTTGCCAATCCTGCTTGTGAGCTTTATTGTGCTTGTTGAAATGAAATGTAGGCAATGTAGTTGAGAGAAATGTGAAGGAAAAATCGTGATTTCCTGGGGTCAGGTTCGTTCAGATATGATTGGATCGAGAGGCATATTTTAAAAATTTTCTCTTAGATCCTAATCAGATCTGACATTTTTCAGATCTAATTTTATGATATAATAAATAAAAAAATTAAATTAAATTAAATCTAAATTAGTTTTACCTTGATATGGGTAATTCGATTACCCATTGATGATCTGCTGATGGCCTAAGGTTCTGGATCTAGCTATGCAAGCGCCTGATCTGTACCGATATCTTCTCAGGCTGGATCTGGAGATCTTCTCTTTCTCTTTTTTTTTTCCAAAAATTAGATCTAGATCTGATTTGGAGGAACTTCAAAACTCCTTCAGAAGATCAGCAGTCGTTTCTGCAGCAGTGCTGCCTTCTTCCTTTCTCGTCAGCCTTTTCTTGCCTGGATCGCACTAATCTGAAACCCAACTATCCTTGGGCATGGAGAGGAGAGAGATGGCCTGAAGGTGGCATGGAGAAAAGAGAGGGACAGCCTTAGGGCATGGCTAGGAGAGGAGTCTCTTAAAAGTGGGTGCAGACAGATCTTTATATAGACCCTGCTGTGCCATGCAGTGCCACATCACCTAGTCCAATCATGTTGCTTCATTTAATCAGATCTAAATTTGATTGATGAGATGACATCACCTAATCCAATCAGATGAGAGACCCATAGATTCATCCTAAGGTGGCACCTAAGACTGGTCAAAGTCTATAGGTGAGGGTCATCTAGATTGAATCCAAGAAGCAACCTAGAGTCCCATTCGTATTGGACTCCAGGCATCCCTATCCATGGGCGCACTCCATCCTAGGCGTGCACCCCCTCCTTTCCAATTTTTAGGAAGGGGACAAGCCCCTATCTACTCTCCAATAAGTGCATGACATATGGGCAGATGTTTAAGGGTCAAAGGTCAAACCAAAGTCAAAGGACAAGAATTAGCAGGTGATGGAAAATGGCAGGTATTATCTTAAATTTATCTCATAAATTAAGATAATCCTTTTCTAACCTGGACAAGCTCCAGTCAGATCAGGTAAAGGTACTTGAGTGAGCACAAACTCATTTGGGTCAGTCGAGACAACTTTTAATGATAGAAAAAGGAGAATGTTAGGTTCAATCATGTGCTAGCATGATTTTCTTGAACCTAATTGAATCTAATTCAAATCAATTGAACTGGATTAGTTCAATTGATGATATC
>QRFJ01000376.1:351563-418323 GCA_006176705.1 Cocos nucifera
CAAAAGAGTTTTGAAGATCCTCCAGATTAGATCCAGATCTGATTTTTGGAGGCGTGAAGAGAGAAGGAGAAGATCTCCAGATCCAACCAGTGGATACGATAGAGGCCAGGCGCTTGCGTGGCTAGATCCAAACCTTCGCTCAGATCAGGATCATCTACACGGTAATTAGGAATTACCCAAATCAGGTAATTAAATTTAGATTTAATTTATTTATTTTTTATTTATTTTATTAAAATATATAAGAATCAGATTCTGAAACATATCAAGATCTGATTGGGATCAAGAGAAAAATTTTTGAAATATATCTCTTGATCTGATCAGATCTGGCACGCACCTGGATCGAAAATCAGATTTTCTCTTCAATGACATATCCCATTACCATACAGAACTGAATCTAACTGGGTCACACAAATTAAGAGTTTTGGCATCGTGATCTAATTTTACAATCTGATAAATAAAAAAATTAAATTAAATTAAATCTAAATTAGTTTTATCTTGATATGGGTAATCCAATTATCCGTTGATGATCTGCTGATGGCCTGAGGTTTTAGATCTAGTCACGCAAGCGCCTGGCCTCTATCGATATCCACTTGGACTGGATCTAGAGATCTTCTCCTTCTCTTTCTTTTTCCCAAAAATTAGATCTGGATCTAACTTGGAGGATCTTCAAAACTCCTTCTGAAGATCAGCAGTCATCTCTGCAGCAGTGCTACCTTCTTCCTTTCTCGTCAGCCTTTTCTTGCCTAGATTGCACTAATCTGAAGCCCAACTATTCTTGGGCATGGAGAGGAGAGAGATGGCCTAAAGATGGCATGGAGAAAAGAGAGGGATAGCCTTGGGGCGTGGCTAGGAGAGGAGTCTCTTAAAAGTGGGCGCAGATAGATCTTTATATAGACCCTACTGCGCCATGCAGTGCCACATCACCTCGGCCAATCACATTGCTTCATTTAATCAGATCTAAATCTGATTGATGGGATGACATCACCCGATCTAATCAGATGAGAGACCTACAGATTCATCCTAAGGTGGTGCCTAAGACTGGTCAAAGTCTATAGGTGAGGGTCACCTAGTTTGAATCCAAGAAGCAACCTGGAGTCCCATCCGTTTGGGACTCCAAGCATCCCTATCCATGGGCGCACGCCATCCTAGGTGTGTGCCCCCTTCTTTCCAATTTTTAGGAAGGGGACAAGCTTTTATCTACTCTCCAATAAGTGCATGACCATGGGCAGATGTCCAAGGGTCAAAGGTCAATGTTTGACCAAAGTTAAAGGACAAGAATTAGTAGGTGACGAAAAATGGTAGGTGTTGACTTAAATTTATCTCATAAATTAAGATAACCCTTTTTTAACCTAGACAAGCTTTAGTCAGATTAGGTAAAGGTACCGAGTGAGCACAAACTCATTTGGATTAGTTGAGACAATGTTTAATGATAGAAAAAGGAGAATGTTAGGTTCAATCGTGTGCTAGCATGATTTTCTTGAACCTAATTGAATCTAATTCAAATCAATTGAACTGGATTAGTTCAACTGATGATATTCAGATCTAAACCCTTATTTGTGTGACCCAGTTAGATTCAGTTCTGTATGGTAATGGGATATGTCATGATCTCTATCATCGACATCATCGAAACTTTTTTCGATGGATCAGAATAACTTCTGATTCAGACAACTAGAATGATCGATCATCTAAATCATTCTAATTGCTCCCAAAATCCACCAGTGACACCTAGCAATATATGGTGGCAACCCATCAAAATTAAAAATGAACCTCTCGGTGCAGCTACTTATGTGATTAAGTTCTTCTATCTTGAGCCCCGATCAGATTAGGGTTAAGGTGAACTCGTCAAACCCTAATTTCTATCATATGATTTAATCATTCGATTCAAGTCTGATGTGAAAACCTTAATAAAACTCTTTCTATTATTTCACTCTCTGCCATGGCCATGGGCTTATGGACTTGATTCTCATGATCATCATAGGGCTGCTCCTCATCCATCGAGGTAGATAGATTCCATCTTGGTGCAATCCAATTCCTACAATGAACATGCTATAGCCAACATACACCTCAGGGTTCCGAATGGCTAGAAGATCGAGTCATGGTGTAGTCAAACTATAACACCCTCAAGGTGAACTACCGATGCACCTCAGGTCAAAGAACCAGACACACCACTATAGCTTCGAGTCAGTCATCGACGAGAAGGTAGACTTTCTTATGACTACTCGAGGTGGTCACGCTCAGTGCCCTCATTCTCTAACGAGTACCTGTACTCTTGCTCCGATGTCTCTACACCGTAGACTCAAGACTCATCTACTATAAAGAAGTGATTATACACTAACCTTCCAGATCAATCACCATCCTCATGATGATCCTACGGTCAGGAGCATTTTATGAGTTAATAATGAAAATTTTTATCTTAAATTTTTAACTTTTAAAAATAAGAATTATCGTTACCATTAACTCAAGGGATGTATCATAGACACTAAATACACATATATAATAGAAAATAACTCATTTTATTATTTATAGTCAAAATTATAATTTTGCCCCTAGAAGTGTATTACAAGTGTCAGCCAATTCTAGCTTCTAGGGCACACATATCTAACAAAATGATATAGCCATTCCTTTGCTATACCCTTTTTGATCCCTTGTATTTTCTTTCCATCCTATCTCTTATCTACTATTCATATTGTTTGAGAATAATTGATTGCAATAGTTAGAGCATACTAAATTTTTAGTATTCCTTCCATTTAATATATATATATAATATATATATATATATATATATATATATATATATATATATATATAAAAGCATAATCTACTCCACTGCTTTAAGTTGCCAAGTAACTAGGAGCATTTGTGAGCCCCATGTTTGCTTTTACGTCAAACAGTGATTTGAATTATGAGTATGCAAAGCACTTTGAGTATATGACTTGCTGAGTAACTGGGTGCCTTCATGACCAATGTCGGTATTCGCATAAAAAGGCAAATAATGACTTAAGAAAGAGTGCCAAAATGTATAGATTGTTCTGAAAGTATAAAATAAAATAAATAAAGGAAGGGATGGTATAAGTAATTAAGTATGCTCTAATTTATTATGGTTAATTTATTTTCACTTATGTGACCATAACCATCATTCAGGTTGCTTGCTTTTAATTTTTTTTTTTAACCTATAAAAGTCCTATTGATCTCTTGAGGATATTGTTTGCACTAGTGGAGACTGGCTGATAGGGTTTTGCATGCATTGATGGATGTTTGAATTGAATTACTTTATTAAAATCTAAAGGAAGCAGGGTAGTTATTTATTGTGCACGATTTTGTTTGAGTATGAATGAGTTTGGAATAGTTAGCTTATGGGTTTGCCTTTCAATTTTAGGTTGAGGCAGTTAAGCCATGTTTTAGTAATAATTTTTGTTTTAGATTCTCCATTTTTTATTTGGACTTTTCTTTTGCTCGGGGACAAGCAAAAACTTAGGTTTGGGGGTATTTGATGTGTTGCATTTTTATAGTAATTATTATTATTAGTTTTAATAATTTTGATGAAATTGATATAATAATTAACTAAATAAATATAAGAACCTGATATGTTTTATGTCAATTGTAGGTAATTGAGCTAAGTCACACCTAATTGGTCTAAACCATGTTTTAAAGGTCAAAATTAAGTGAAATTAGTTGAGTCCAATTCAGCAGGGTCTGTCATCTGGAGTCATCAGCATCGTGCATCAAAATCAGAGTTCATCTCGAAGCAAAATAACCAAATCAAGATATCAATAGACCCCACACCTCATCCTTTTTGGCATCATCAGCCAAGTAAAGAAAACAAAGGTGCAGAAAACAAATCAAGCAGTTAATCTCTCTCATTTAGTCAACCAATCTAAATTTTAGATACTTTGGCATGAGGATTCCTAAAAGGCAATCTACAGGACTCGAAATTGAGCAAGACCAAATCCTACAGAATTCTAAGAGAAGTAAGAAAGGAACATAATTCACAAAGTCAAATTTGGATTCTAGATGAGGTGGCTATAGCAGGTTGAAGTTGGTAACAATGTTAGACATAATGAGAAACACCCAATTCTTCCTAGTTTTTCTTGGCACAGAGACACGATATGGGAACAAATTTTGGGTGGCAAGGAGCTATCTTGTAAAAAACTAAATAAAAAAAAATTAGAATCCAAACTAATTCTGCATGACGAGCAAACTTGGAATGAATTGGGATCAATTCTTAGAAAATCTGATTTAGGCAGCTGAAACCTTACTTTATTTTGGAGATTTTATGGACCCAGGAAGGCCGAAGAAGGAAGGAATCCTTCTTCTTTAATTAACCATGCCTCCTTTCCTTCTTTTACTATGGAAATCAAAATAAAATCAAAAAAAAAATTGAGCAGCATAAGGAGTAGATGGTTGGTGGTTGCTTGAAGCTTATCCAAAGGAGGAGAGATTCTATACCAAATAAAAAGAATTATACATAGAATAAAATCATGAAGAAAATACCATCTTAACCCTAGCCCTAGCCCTATTTATGAATCCTAAAATACATTCAAAAAAATTAAAAAATAAAAAAAAATAAAAAAGAATCATCTTTGAATGCTGAAAATCTAGGAGAGTTTGGAGCATCTGGAAGATTTGAAGAGAGGATTCATTCGGCTCTACAGTTCCTTCAGAGTTTTTAATTCTTTTCTCTTATCTACTTTGAATTTATTTTCTAGAACTCATTGTTAGGATGATTTTGGGTTATTATTCAAGTAAACTTGAGTTTGATTTTGATATGACGAAAAGCTAAATTTCTAACTAGGGTACCTGATGTAACTTAGAGTCAATTTCAATTCTAGATCTTGTATTAATTTTCTTTGTTAATGCAATTGCTTGTTATTTGGACTTAATGCTTTTAAGTATTATTATCTTTGGTACTTGATTGATTTTGATTTATAATTGGTACTGGGAAGGAAGATTATAAATTAGAGTTAATAATAAGCATATAGGAATAATAATTGGAGTGGGAGCAGAAGATTTGACCTGTGGGATCTTAAAAATAATCACTATACTTAATAAACTAATTAAAATCTATTTTACTATTAGAAAATAGATTATAGAATTTAATTAGTACTTTTAATAAGTCTCGAAAGAGATTATTAAATAATTTAGGGTTATTGATCCTTGCATTAATAATTAAATTTGGATTATTAATCAGAATACCTGGAATTGATAATTGGTCCAGGTGAAATCAGATATACCCTAGTGCTTTATCAATCAAATTTTGATTCAGCTTTCATTGAGTTCCTTAGAGTTAATTTTAGCTTTAGTTTCCATTGTCATTCAGTTTCGATCATTTAGATATTAGTGGAATCAGCATTCATTTTTGGTAATTAAACTCAGTTCTCATGGAAACGATCTCTTATTCATCATTATATTACTTGAGCGATTTTGTGCACTTACGAAATAGGCTATTACTAATTAGCTCAATTTGATTGAGCATTAAGATTGAGATCAAGTTTAATTGAATTAGAATCAATTAAAATTAGTTTGGACTTACTTAGATTAACTTTAATTAGTTTATTGGATATGTCAATTGTAAGAAAAAAATAATTTCTAGTTGGACTAGCATTTGAGTGCAACTAATTTCTAATCGAGTTAGGATTTAAATTTGATTTAAATATGATTTAAACCTAACATAATTGGATTTCTAGTTGGACTAGGATCATCCATAATTAGGTTACATTTAATTTAATTTGAATTAAGTTCAAAATAGTTTTGACCTAGTCAAACAAGAAGAGTCCCAGTTAGATTAAGACTCTCACTCCTTCCTTGCACCAATAAAAGTCAATGCCCATATTTTATTTTTAGATCTTTATGTGATGTTCTCCATGCCAATAAGAGCTTCTTCATGTACCAAATATCTAAAGATATTAGTTAAAATTTGATTTGATCAAATTTGGTAAGTAGTTTGATTTTGTTTTCTTTTGAAGGAGTCCCAATTCTCCAAAACACCTCCTTTCCTTATGGATTTTTTTCTTCTTGCCTCCTTTTCTTTTGTATACTTATTTTATTTTATTTTGCATGTGGTTTCTTGATCTTCACACCCAAGAAATAAGGAGGAAGGCATCCAAGAGTTGGATGCCTCCTAAAACTCCTCCTTGGTCTTCATTTAAGACTAGGTTTTGACCTAGTCTTCCATACATGAAAGGGAGGATGCCTCCTATCAGGTTTAGGATGTGTAAAATATGAAATAATTATGAGAAAAACCAAAAGAAAAGGAGGAGAAGGCATGGAGGTTTGGGGCACCATGTTCCTTGAAGAAAAGATCTTCATCAAGACATCAAATGTTGATGTCTTAAAGGGACAAAGGTAAGAGAAGATTGTCTTCTCTTTATTTTTCTTTTAAGTACTTTCCTATTATTAATTTTATGTTATTTTTATATGATAAAAATTTAAGAGAGAAAGAAGAAGAGGGAATGGGGATCTGTGCTCCAAGGTGTTGGGGCATAATGATCTTTTTGGACATGATCTGATCATGTCCTGATGAGAGAAGGAAAAGAGAAGAAGGTCTTCTATTAGGGTTTATTTGAGAATCCTTCTTCTCCATATTTTGTAAGATTTTTCTATGAGAAAAATTAGAGAGTGTAAGATCTGAAAATATAAAAGAAGTCTAGGGAAGAAGGTCTTCTCTTGTCCAAGCATAAGGATATTTTCAGGACATTAATCATCGATGTCCTGAAAGAAAAGATTTGTCTTCTCTTAGGATCCTTTTCTAATATAATTTATTTTTGATTTGGGAGATTCAAAGGTTGAATTTCTCCCTTAATCCTTCTCATATTCTTCATGTCTTGGAGTGTCCAAGAGATCCAAAGAATAAATTTTAGATCAACCATTCGGAGCGATCCGCGAGAAGCTAGCATTTCGAGCAAATCTTTGTTTGACGAACCTCCGATTTTGTTGTTGTAAGCCCACCAACTGGCATCATCTCACTATGATACCAATTGAAGAAACCATGGTATCTCTCGAACATCAATCATTCTTAGCATCACAAGTCTCGATATCATATTGCGGAAGCTCCTGATCTTTAGCACGGACCTGAAGGAACTTGTGACGTTCTCTATGGGCAACAAACTATCAATCTTCCACCTGGATCTATGATGGGGTGCCTCCCTTCTTGGGCTTGAGTGAGACAACCCCCCCCTCTCTAGGGCTTCTTCAAGAACCCTGAGGTGGCAACTCTAGAGAGAAGAGAAGAGAAGAGAGTTTAGGGAGAAAAAGATCTGTATTTCATAGTCTTATAAAATCCTAATACAACCTATCTATTTATACATAGTCATTAGGTCCGACCAAAAACTCTCCGGCAAACCCAATACATGAAAGCACTAATCGAATCCATGTACACCCATGTCTTTCATGCTCTCATCCCCTGGATCTAGGTCCGACCCATACATGATTTAGCCCCCTTAACACCTCTTGAACTAGGCCTTAAGACCCCTAGGATAAGTCCCTATCCTAGCCCAAATAGAACCCATGTGTAACTCTGCCCACAAACTGAGCCAGCTCAGTCTCAGCACTAAGCCGACTAACCTGAGACTGGGTCGGCTCAGTTTTAGATTGAGTCGGCCCAATTTTTGTGCCGTACCTACAGTCTCAAATGCGATCTTTTGTCTATCCTATGCTTTGAGACTTAGTCGATCCAGTTTGAGATTGAGCTAGCTAGCCTACAGAAAGCTCCTTTTCTGCAGTCTTCAATCTTCTAACTTTGGTTTCTTGCTCCATCTTATGTCTTAGGTTTCAAAAGCTCCAACCAAACCCCTCAAGATTCTGAATACCTGAACCTCGAGCTCGTGGAGGGCTATGCACTGCCTCCACCCTAGGACCACTCCTATCCTAGTCTCCACCTATGTCCTTCCAAAGCTTGGGAGCACCATAAATCCTCACAATCTCCACATTGGTGCTCCTAAGCCTTGGCAATACCTTCCTACACAATCCCACTATCCTTGCGCACCCTAACAGCCCCTTATGCAATCATCACCTCCATCAATATTCTTCAGCTATTGTGCACCCTTGAGGCCCTTTGGGATGATCGCCTCTATCACTGAAGACCTTGGCTTGCTCCTTTACACTATCTTGGAACTATAGCATCCCTTCTGCTTAGCAGCTGCATCAACTTTCTTGGACTTTCCAAGAGAACCCACAACGTTCCTGTACCAGCACTCGCTGCAAACCCTAACATGGTCTCCTCAAAACTATGCCTGTCCACCTACACATGCCATTCCACCTAGAACTTTGCATCACCGATGCTGGTGCCAGGATATCAATCCTCCCGCACCCCTTTATTCTTAACTCATGTCAAATTCCTCTCCAATGTGAAGCCACCTCTCTGGAGCTCCACCTATATCTGAAGTCCATCTGATGCTATAAAAGTCGACTCTATGCTCGAGTCACCTGAGGCCAACCACTCAACACTGTACTGCTGAGCCTACCATTGTACCTCGAACACCATCGCTGCTCCTTCAAATCCACCGTGCTCTACGGACTCCTTCGAAGCCATCTCGGATACCTCCGCAACCTATGGGCACCTCCAAAATCCAAGAGCTCATCCAACTCTTCTGATCCAATGACTGAATCCTAGAGAATTTCACCCTAGTCCTTCTCTTCTGCCCCTACACTAGCCATTGCTTCAGTTGCGCCCAGAGAACCATCCTCCACTTGAATCGCGACTCTCCCTGATGTCCCTATAGAAGAAACCTGATCCATGATACTCTCAGCTGCCTAAGACCTCCTAGCGCTACTTGAGACCTCTTGGCTCTCCCTAAGACCTACACCCGATCTTCCTGAGATGCCTCTGACACTATTTGCTGAGATACCTTACTCGACTGCTGCACCACCAAGCCTCTCTCAGCCCTGTGCCTCTAGGGAAGCACTACTGTAGCACCCCAGTGCTTCGTAGCTTTGTCTCTATGCCACTCTATAGTCGCCAAGTCCTAACCTACTGGACCTCCATGGATCATCCATCTCCATCACCTTCAAGACTTCGCAAATTCATGCTCTAGTCAAACTACTGAATGCACCTCCAACTACTTCCCCATCTTTTCGACACCAAAGGACATATAGTTGCTACTTCATCCTTTCTTCGATCATTACCTCTTGAAAAACCTCTCTTCAACAGTCTCACACTGCCCATCTTTTTAGAGAATTCTGATGCTGTCTGCTGAGATACCTTCCTTGACTGCTGTACCACCGAGCCTCTCTTAGCCCCACATCTTTAGGAAAATGCTACCGCATCACTCTAACGCTCCCTATCTATCATATAACCATCATACACCCCAGCCTTTCCACCAAGATCGATCATCAAATCATGCACCCAATTCTTCCTCCCCAAAAAAATTTCTACTCGTTAATCCTCTCAACCTCCACCTTCAATCTACTACTCCCGATTAGCCAAACCATACTGAGACATACTATGAAATCCTTGTGCAGATTTCTAATTCACCTTGTATGACTTCTCCTTTTCTTTCATGCACCATCAGGCTCTGATATCAAATGTAAGCCCACCAACTGGCATCATCTCACTTTGATACCAATTGAAGGAACCATGGTATCACTCGAATGTCAATCATCCTTGGCATCACAAGCTCTAATACCATGTTGCAGAAGTCCCTGATCTTTGGCATGGACCTGAAGGAACCTGTGATGTTCTCTATGGATAGCAAACCATCAATCCTTCACCTAGATCTATGATGAGGTGCCTCCCTTCTTGGGCTTGAGGGAGATGCCCCCCCTCTCTAGGGCTTCTTCAAGAACCCTGGGGTGGCAACTCTAGAGAGAAGAGAAGAAGAGAGAGTTAAGGGAGAAAAAAATCTGTATTTCATAGTCTTATAAAATTCTAATACAATCTATGTATTTATATATAGTTATTAGGTCCGATCAAAAACTCCCTCGCTAACCTAATACATGAAAGTACTCATCGAGCTCATGTACACCCTTATCTCTCATGCTCTCATCTCCTGGATCTAGACCCGACTGATATATGAGTTAGTCCCTTTAAGACCTCTTAAACCTGGCCTTAAGACCCCTAGGATAAGTCTCTATCCTAGCCTAAATAGAACCCATGCATAACTCTATCCGCAAACTGAGTCGGCTCAGTTTTAGCACTGAGCCGGCTAACCTGAGATTGGGTCGGCTCAATTTCAGACTGAGTTAGCCTAGTTTTTATGCCATGTCTGCAGTTTCGAATGTGACTTTCTGTCTATGCTGTGCTCTAAGACTTAGCCAACCCAGTCTGAGATTGAGCCGACTAATCTGTAGAAATCTTCTTTTCTATAATCTTCAATCTTCTGGCTTTGCTTCCTCACTCCACCTTGTGTCTCAGGTTTTCAAAGCTCCAACCAAGCCCATCATGGTCCCGAACAACTGAACCTCAAGCCCATGGAGGGCTATGCACCACCTCCACCCTAGGACCACTCCTATCTTAGTCTCCACCTATGGTCAGGCTTAGAAGCACCACAAATCCTCATAGTTGTATCCTCATATGGATCACCTGTAGAAGCCGAATGCATGTGCAGCTCCAAAGGCAACAACGAAAATTAATCGTAGAGTTCTCGACCCATGCAAGGTAAGAGATTTGATCTCTTCTCAGGTTTTAAATCTAAAACCATTCTAGATTTAGGATATTGATTTGATCAATACCAAATACTTTTATTTTTAGATTTAGAATGCATTATGACATGTTATACATCCTAGATATAAGGTTTAGTAATTAGATTACATGTATTTGTAAATTAAATAGTTTAATTTATAACTTTTGCTGCAATATATTTCAAAAATATTTTAGAATTCATACATGAAATCCTGTATATTTTCCAACAGTGATATTAGAGCATCTAGGTTCATTTATAACATGATCATATTTATATTAAATTAAATTTTAAAAATAAAATCATAAAGATTGCACATACTACTATAAGATTATCTTACTGTAAGATTTATCTCTTATAGTGGAGAGGTTATCCTAGTATATGTTGATCTATTCTTGAATCATGAATAAGTTAGATATGATTTAAGTAATTTTATGATTTATTTTTTATTTTAAATTTAAAATTAAATAGATGTTAGATCTATTTTGGATTACTTAGATTAGATCTAAGTAATATTGGATTGCACATACTGCTATAAGATTGTCCTATTGTAAGATTTATCTCTTATAGTAAAAAGGTTGTCCTAGTATGTGCTGACCCGAATTACCTAAATCATAAATATGTTAGATGAGATCTAAAGTAATTTATGATTTATTTTTAGATTTTAAAGCTAACTTTAAATGGTTTATGATCTGATCCATATGATATGTTTTATGTTTAGATCTAGATCTTCTTATTATGTTGATATATAATTTTTGTTTTGAATGTAGAATATGTATGACATGTTTTGTAGAATTTAAATTATGAACTTACTTTCTATAAAATTCTAGATTCAAAATCTTAAGACATGATCGAAACATTAAAATTAATCAGATCTACAATCATATATATTGAATATGATTCAATATAAATTATTTACCAATTTGAAAATATTTAAAATGATTAAGTTAGAAATTAGTTCTGAGATTTCATAAATTCAAACTCATAAGCTTTGAACTTAATTAAAAATTAAGTGATTATTTAGGATCTAGATTTGTGATTTAAAGATTCTAAGATAATTTCATAAAACATGGGTTAAAGGAAAATGGGTAAGCTCTGATCAGGCCCTTAATTGGGTTTGATCTATGATTAGATTAAATGTGGACTAAGTTAAGAAATTGATCAAATCTAATTAATAGTTAATTAGTATTAGGTCATTTCTTTAGATCACTTCAATAGTTGTAGTTGATCAAAGTCCATATATCTAACAAATGGATACGAATCATGGCTTAGTGGTTGAGCCTGAGTCTTTAGGCAGATCAAATCAAAACTGATAAATCGAATGGTGTCTAAGATAAGTCTGGCATCCCAAATCGATGGCAGCCTACTTATCTGGCCATTTCTGATGGTGTCTAAGGCAAGCCTTGGCAGGCCCTCTGACCGATCTCACTTACCTAGCTAATGTGGTTAATCAGGTCTTGATTAGACTGCTCATTTAATCATGCCAACCCATGTCACATAGAAAATTAGTGAGTGATTTTATTTAATAAGATTGATCTAGGTGCCCATGGACTGATATTGATCCTAGTCCTTATCGAAGACATGAGAAGTCAGTGGGAAGACTTGACTTAGTGAAGTCAGTAGGAGCAAATTGGTTTATATCTTTTCTATCCTTAAATCATATATAATTTTAAATCCTCTAAAATTATTAGATCCTTAAAATGATAAAGTTATGAAGATAACTGAGTCATAGCTTCCCATTAAGGTGTTTGATAATGGATCCATTAACTCAATAATCATTGGAGGTCCATAGGCTTGGTGCTTGTTGACTAATGAAATTATCATTCATCATATGATGACTTGGATGTGTCTCTTTAATGGTGGTTAGATTGACCATCTATAGTTGGGCTTAATCATTAGTTGGTTAGATGCACCAAGTATAGTCATGTTAATGGTTGGACCTAACCAGATCATTATAGTGGAGGCTCTAGCCTACTAATTAGGTTTCTGGGGCAAAATTAAATTACTAGAAGTTGTTTGAAGAAATAATTGGTTATGAACCTACCATTAGATGTACATGGGTTGACCAACCATAGTTGGACTTATGTGCAGTCTATGAGGATTTCAGTACCTACTAGAAAATTAAAGTAATTTTTTAAATTGGAGGCAGAGGCTACCAATTCAAAAAAAATAATTGAAGAATCTTTAAACTAAAGTCCAAGTCTCTAGGCTTAATATAATTCATATACTTAGGTCATTGTTCTCTTTGCTTAGAATAAGGCTAAACCCTTATTGCTTCAATCATTGTTAGACAATGATGACTTATGGGACCCAACTTTGATAATTAGTATTGAAAGTTGAATTTGGTTCAGCAGTACGAATTGGTTTGTATTGGGGCTTCTAAGTCCAGTCAAAATGATTAGTCCAATATCAACCCAAATCAGGCATAGTGCTTCTATTATTAGAAGCAGGATCATAAGAAGAAGAATTGTCTTGCTTTCCTTGACTACAATAGGCTGAATAAGAGAAAGGAGCAAGAGTTGCTTATCAAGGATGTTATATGATAACACCTTAAAATTTTTCTATATATAATTCTGCTACCTGGGTATGGGATACCGGTAGTCCTATGCAATTTATTGCAAGAATTTTAGGTAGGTGGAATGTTTGAAAATGGTGAGAAATATCTAAACATTGGGGATGGAAGTCTTGTTCCAATCCTAGCTTTAAAAATTATCAAGCCAATTTTCAAAAGATGTCATTTTGAGTGATTGTCACCATTGTCCATTGTTTATGATAAATGTGATCTTTATTGATCTTTTGGTTAGAGATGGTTAACATTTATCAATAAAGAAGATTATTATGATATTATTATGAATAATATTATAATAAAATATGGATAATAAAAATAATATTTAACATCTATATTGCTTGTTAAGCTTAATGTACATATTTAATAAATACCCAAGTTAGATTATGTCATGGATATCTATCTTTGGCATTATAGGCTTAGTCATCTTGATAAGAATAGGATAAATGGAATAGCTTGAGAGAAAAATCTCGACATCAATGATTATGAATCATTGATAGTCTGTGAGTCTTGTCTTCTTAGGAAGATGATGAAGTCATCTTTTAATGAAAAGGATGAAGGAGTCAATAAAGTTTTAAGTCTCATACATAGTGATGTATGTAGACTAATGAACTTAAATGCCAAAGAAAGATATTAATATTTCATTACACACAACCTATCCTGGCATGGGTGTGTCTAGCTTGAATCATTTGAAATATTCAAATGATTCAATAATGAAATAGAAAAACAAACTAGAAATGATATTAGAACTCTTCGATCAGATCGAAAAAGCAAATACTTATCCGATAAGTTTGTGATATATCTATGAGAGAATAGGATTCTCTCTCAGTGGATTTTTTTTGGAACATAGTGTATCTGAAAGGAGAAGTTGAACTTCGTTAGACATGGTTTAATCCATGATAGGGTCTACTTGTCTGCCTGTTTTAAGGTGGTGCTATTGTGACTACTAGTTTTACTCTAAAAATATACCAAGTAAATCTATTGTAAAGACTCCATATGAGATATGGATCGGGCATAGATCTAAACTCTCTCACCTTCGGGTTTGGAGTTGATTGGCCTATGTCAAAGGTTTGCATACAGATAAACTTAGATAATGGTCCAATAGGTATTTGAGGGTTATTAATTCTACCATGCTGAAGAATATAAGATGTTCATCAGCAGAAGGGCATTCCTTTTGGAAAGAAGTTTCTTGGAGAAGGAACTGATGCTTGTCAAGTTGAACTTAAGAAAGTTTGATTGGAAGAAATGAACCGACATAATCTAGTAAACCTACGAAACCAGATTTGATCAGATCAAATTTGGAGTCCATTAAAGTAGCACCTTTAAGAAGATCCGATAAAGTACTACATTAGTTGGATAGATACTTCAGTGTCTTGGTTCGAGACGGCGATCTTATTGAGATCAATGAGAACAACAAGTATTCGATCATCTATAGGGATGCAATATAGTGGTCTGACTCTGAGAAGTGGATTGGAGTCACATAATCCAAATTGAAGTCCATGAAAATCAATAGTGTGTGGACACTAGATGATTCACCTAAAGGGATAAAATCCATTAGGTGTGAATGAATTTTCAAAAGGATCAGAGCAGTGTAGACGGGAAGGTAAAGATCTATAAAGTCCATTTGCTATTATCTCAATTTTGGAATATATGTTTTGAACGTATGTCTTTGTTATGAACAAAGATAAACCCTGCATTTATAAATGGGCAAAATATTCTGTAATGTTATTCCTTGTGTTGTTTGTGGATGAAATTTTCTTAATTGAAAATGGCATTCCAGCATTGCAAGGAATAAAGATTTGGCTGCCATCTAATTTCTCCATGTTCAAAATTAGATATGGTATACTCACTAATGGTAGTGAGTAGATACCAGTCTGATCTAAATGAGGATCACTAAAAAATTATATAAACAATCCTCATGTATTTGAAAAATACTAAGGTCTAGTGACTCAAATATGAAAATATTGATTTAAAATATGTGGATGTTTTAATTTTAGTCAAAATAAGATGACAATAAGAAAATATTGGATCATACCCTAATTGCAGGAGCAATCTATTGGAAAGGTTCCAAGTAGGACATTATAGCCTATTCAGTTAGTGATGTAGAGTATATCATGGCATATGATGCTACCATCTAAGCTATGTAGTTGCTGAGGTTCATTAGTAGGTTGGGAGTAGCACCCTCCATCGATGGTCCAGTCCTATCATAGCACTGGAGCCATAGCTCAGGCTAAAGAACAAAAGACCAGCATATTCTACATCGCTATATCACCATTGATTTTAGATCAAGGTGATGTCAATCTTTGGAAGATTGATGAAAAAAGAGAACTTGACTGATCCATTTGCTAAGGCCACAGAACTAAGAAGTTCTATGAACACAAGTAGAAGATAGGATATTTGATATCGTTCTGATTGGCTTTAGTTCAAGTGGAAGTTAATGCAAAATGTAATCTAAAGCCAATCATTTAAGTGGTAGATGATTGAAATTAGTATATGAATTATTTATCTAATAATAATAGTTATTTGACTGGTTCATCATAGAAGTTCTATCTTTCATAAATGAACTCCTAAATTATAATGAAGTCCTTAGAACCACAATCAATTGATAAAGAAGGATTTATCAGATGGTTCTTAAATTATTCATGATCAAATGATAAGTTATTAATAAGCATAATAACATATCGAGTGTAGGTTGCTGTATGCCATATGCATTGATTGTCCTCATAGTCAAGTGGTGTGGAGACACTGGTATGACATCCAAGTGAAATATAAAAGTATATCTACATTGAATGTGATCAATGTAGAACTCTACTGTCAAGAGTGGCTAGCTAAGTTCAATGGGTATAAGTATCCCTCTGATCTCATGTTCAATGTAGAACTCTACTGTCAAGAGTGGCTAGCTAAGTCCAATGGGTATAAGTATCCCTCTGATCAGAGATCACCATGGTGGCTTGCAAGCAACTCACTATACTTTGGTACCAGACTATCTATATTTCTAATATAGATTCGAAAGGTTTTTAGATATAGTCAAATACTTATGAAGTTGATATGTGAGTCAAGATGCGATTGACTACTCCTAATTAGCTTTAGAAAGAGAATGACTCGTTGTATTTCAATTTAGCGAAACCTAGGTATGGATAATCCTCATGAGGAGTCACGAGATTTGCAAAATTTTGAGACATAATAAAGATGACTTGCATGAGTGTTGATAGCATACTCAAAGTCGTCTTGAGCATTATTGATCAAAGGGATAAATTATATGGTAATCATGGGTCAGGATTCTAAGAATGTTGCTTTGCATACATTTAACCTATCCGGATGTCAAGAACCATTACTAGATGGTTGCTTCAACTGGTACAAAAATTGGTTCCTATACTACTGACTTAGATTCGAGCCTATAGGGTCACATACATAAGAGGTTCTAACCTAATCAGATGGTTAATCAATGATTGAGAATCATTCTAAGATCAAACATTCAATGCGATTGATGTTTGACCTAATGCAAGTATTATAGGAGGATCAATTAGCAATTGGATTGCTAATTAGCTCAATTTGATAGAGCATTTTGGTTGAGATCAAGTCTAATTGAATTAGAATCAATTAAAATTGATTTTGACTTAATTAGATTAAGTTTAATTGGTTTATTGAATAAGCTAATTGCAAGGAAAAAATAATTCCTAGTTGGACTAGGATTTGAGTGCACCTAATTTCTAATTGAGTTAGGATTTAAATCAAATCTAAATATGAATTAAATCTAATTTAATTGGATTTCTAGTTGGACTATGATCATCCATAATTAGGTTTCATTTAATTTGATTTGAATTAGGTTCAAAATAGTTTTGACTTAGTCAAACAAGAAGAATCCCTGTTAGATTGGAACTCTCACTCCTTCCTTGCGCCAATAAAAATCAACACCCATATTTTATTTCTAGATATTTATGTGATGTTCTCTATGTCAATAAGAGCTTCTCCATGTACCAAATATCTGAAGAGATTAGTTAAAACTTGATTTGATCAAATTTGATAAGTGGTTTGGTTTTGTTTTCTTTTGAAAGAGTCTCAATTCTCCAAAACACTTCCTTTCCTTATGGAATTTTCTCTCCTTGCTTTCTTTTCTTTTGTGCACTTATTTTTTTTCATTTTGCACATGGTTATCTGATCTTCACACCCAAAAAATAAGGAGGGATGCATCCAAGAGTTGGACGCCTCCTAAAACTCCTCCTTGGTCTCCTTTTTAGACTAGGTTTTGACCTAGTCTTCTATACATAAAAGGGAGGATGCCTCCTATCAGGTTTAGGATGTATAAAATCTGAAAAAATCATGAAAAAACTAAAATAAAAGGAGGAGAAGGCATGGAGGTTTGGGGCACCAAGTTCCTTGAAGAAAAGGTCTTCATCAAGACATCAAATATTGATGTCTTGAAGGGACAAAGGTAAGAGAAGATTATCTTCTCTTTATTTTTCTTTTAAGTACTTTTTTTTATTTTATATAATTTTTATATGATAAAAATTTGAGAAAGAGAGAGGAAGAGGGCATGGGGATCTGTGCTCCAAGGTGTTGGGGCATAGTGATCTTTTTGAATATAATCTGATCATATCCTGATGAGAGAAGGAAAAGAGAAAATGGTCTTCTCTTAAGGTTTATTTGAGAACCTTTCTTCTCCATATTTTGTGAGATTTTTTTATGAGAAAAATTAGAGATTGTGAGATCTAGAAACATAGAAAAAGTCTAGTGAAGAAGGTCTTCCCTTATCCTAGCATAAGGATGTTTTTAGGACATCAATCGTCGATGTCTTGAAAGAGAAAATTTATCTTTTCTTTGGACCTTTTTCTAATGTAATTTATTTCTGATTTTTGGGAGATTCAAAGGTTGAATTTCTCCCTTAATCCTTCTCATATTCTTCATCTCTTGGAGTGTCCAAGAGATCCAAAGAATTAATTTTACATTAACCATCCGGAGAGATCCATGAGAAGTTAGCACTTCGAGCGGATTTTCGTTCGATGAACCTCTGATTTTGTTGCATCCTCATGTGGATCACTTGTAGAGGCCGGACGTACGTGCAGCTCTGAAGACAATAATGAAAATCAATCATGGAGTTCTCGACCTATGCGAAGTAAGAGATTTGATCTCTTCTCTCACCTTGATGTGATCTAGGTTTCAGATCTAGAATCATTCTAGATCTAGGGTATTGATTTGATCAATACCAAATACTTTTATTTTCAAATTTAGAATGCATTATGACATGTTATAGATCTTAGATGTAGGATTTAATAATTAGATTTCATATATTTATACATTAAATAGTTTAATTTATAACTTTTGCTATGTTATATTTCAAAAATATTTTGAAATTCATGCATAAAACCCTACATATTTTCCAACATGAAGTGCATTCAAGCCAGGTCAGCTAAGGATCACATTGTAGACAGAAGGAGTTTTGACTACTAAAAAATCAACTTGAGCTCTAGATTGCTTTGGGTACTGACCTGCTACTATAGGCAATATTATTATTTCTTCCACTGGAACTACACCCATGAATCCTACTAATGAAAAATTCATTAGGCCAATCCTACTATCAGATATGGACATTTTAGAAAAAGCATCATAAAACAAGACATTAGCAGAGAATTCACTATTAATTAAAATATGGCATACATTGTAATCAGCAATATTTAAAATAATTACAATCACATCATTGTGCGAAAGCTGAACTCCCAGGGCATCTTCTTTAGTGAAAGTGATGGGCTCTTCAGTTTGCTGCTTCTTTGCCGACTCCGCCAACTCACTGGCCTCCCCCCACTGATGTCCCTCAATTATGGTGTTGATGATTCCAAGGGTAGACGATCTCCTTGCGGTTCATCCCTCTGAGATGGTTCGGACTGCGATGACACTCTTGGATGATCCTCCCTTCTTTCTATCTGGCATCTTATAAACTGATCTAACCGACCTCTTCTGATCAGTGCCCCGATCTCATCCTGGAGCTGAATACACTCTTCAGTATCATGACCATGGTCATAATGGTAGAGGTAGTACTTGTTGGGATTGTACTTGGCTAGATGAGTCCGCATCCTCTTTGGCCCTGGTAACTGCTCCCTTATCTCCATCAACATCTAAATCTTTGAGGCATTCAAGGAAGCATAGTTATTAAATCTTCTGGAAGGAGAGTTTCATCGGATCCTTTGATCTGGACTTTCCTAGTGATGAGCTCGAGGAGGAGTTCGGGCTTGTCAATGCTTGAGAGAAGTTTGGGAGCATGGTCGAGCTTAACTCGACTTTCTTTCAAGTGTGAGCTTGCTGGATTCACCTGCTTGCCGCTTTATTGTGACCTCATCATCCTTCAATTTGAAGGTCTCCTCTATTCGGGCATAACCTTCAGCCTAGGCCAACATATCAACAAAATTTCTAGCATACTTCCTTTCTAGGAAGGATAGAAGATCATTTTTTGAAGATCATCATTCGGTGCGGCCATGGCTATAGACTGGTCTAAGTTTTGGACCTTCAACGCAGTAGCATTGAAGTGGTTGACATAAGCTCAGATGGACTCTCCTTCTTTCTACTTTATGTTGATGAGAAAGTTCAAACCTCATCTAGGATGTCAGCTGCTTATGAAATAAGCCACAAATTGATGGCTTATCTGATCAAAAGAAAAGATCATACTCGGCTTAAGGCTTGAGTACCAGTTTCTTGCTTCTCCCTTTAGGGATAGATGTAAAAGCCTATCATAGAATGGCATCTAGTGTGTTATGGAGCAGCATCATTATTCAGAAGGCCTTAAGATGGTCGACCAAATCAGAGGTCCCATCGTAACTCTTGAACTGTAGGAGCTTGAAGTTCGATGGGATGAGCTCCTGCATGATTTTGGTAGAGAAGGAGGGATCGGCACAGATGTCGTCATGGTGGGCCGGGGCGACATGGCGGAGCTCCTCAATCCATCAGTTCATGTCTTGAAGTTTCTGATCGAGAGCATCATCATGACCATGGATCTCAGAGGGCCACCTACTATAGATAGAGAAAGTCTCTTTCGAATAAGAGTCATAATCGAAGTAGGGGCTCCCTACTCTTTGCTTCTCCTTCTCAGGGGTAACGGACCTGCTGACCCAGGTTGCCCTTCTTTTCATCGATTCTTGAAGCTTCGATGGAGGTCTCTCTAGTTGGGCTATTGCTAGGGGTTGGTGCATAGCTTGCACCATCTCGGTGAGACCTCAAACCTATTGTATCAATAAATTAAACTACTTTGGATCCACCATAGCCACCGATAGGAGAGGTTGAGGAGCTGGTGATGGAGTCGAAATAGGCAGATTCGGCTCGAATCTAGCAGCAGAAGCAGTAGACCATCAGGTGGTTATCTTCTTCAGGAGTATTTTTGGAGCAAAAGGAGATTAAACAAAAGTGAATTTAAGAGATTAGAAGAGGAAGAAGGCAGATTGGATTGATTGGGCACTTCTTTTAGAACAAGGGCTCCCAGTCTCTTTCTCTAGCGCCAATCCTGTTGGTGCAAAAATCTATGAATGTCGGAGATAGCTGGAGTTGAGAAGGTGAGGCCATTGACGAGACCTATAAAATAAAGTTTAAATTGGAGGTAGATGGCTTTGGCAGGACCCTCGGATACTCAAGTCAGTTTTTCGACCAACTGAAATAGAGTGCTAAAAAAAATAGAGAAGTAGAGTGACGGAAGAAAAGAAAGCTTAGAGAAAAATATATATGGAGGGTTCCTTTTATAGATGGAGCATGTAACAAATTGATGGTGACAGCCATAATCATCTGGTAGTGGGCCTCTCAGGCCACATGAAGTTTGTTATGGAGGATGAGTTATCATTTATTGTGACTTATAGGCGGTGGAGATCTCTTTATTGAAGTTCAGATGTAAATTAGAGACTTCAGTATATGTGGTGGATTTGTTATTGGCTGAGATCCATTGGGGGCAAAGTCTAGTGGCTTTAAGGAGTTTGAAAGCCTTTTGGGCCGCGTGCAAGTAGGTGTCTCCTAAATTAAGATATGATGTTCTGTAGGTGCAAGTAGGTGCCTTTTGGAAGGAGCGCCATCAGGAGGAGCACGACTGAAGGAGTTCATCCAGAAGGAGCATGATTGGAGAAGTTTATCGAGAAGAAATTTGACTAGAAGGAGCACTGTTGGAGGAATTTATTTGAAAGGAGTTCGACAAGAAGGAGTGCTATAGGAGGAATTCATTCGAAAGGAGTGTAACTGGAGGAGCTCGTCTAGAAGGAGTGCGATTGAAGGAGTCCATCCAGAAGGAGCATGACTAGAAGGAGTCCATCCATAAGGAGTGTGACTGGAGGAGTCCATTTGAAAGGAGTGTGATTGAAGGAGTCCGTCTAGAAGGAGTGCGACTGGAGGAGCTCGTCCAGAAGGAGCGTGATTGAAGGAGTCAGTCCGGGAGGAGTGCGATTGAAGGAGTCTATCTGGGAGGAGTGTGATTGAAGAAGTCCATCCAGGAGGAGTGCGATTCAAGGAGTCCATCCGAAAGGAGCACGACTGAAGGAGCGTGCTGGGAGTGGCATGACTGGAGAAGTTCGACTGAAGAAATTCATTCGGAAGGAGTTCATCTAGGAGGAGTTCAATAGGAAAGAGCGTGTTATTTGTGATACAAAACTTCAACTGTCTTCAAAACTCATCGCCAATCAAGGTCGAGAGGGTGGAATTTTGATTTTATCATTCATTCTAAGTTAGGAAGCAAGGTTAGTTAAATAATAATTCCTTTTTACTATTCGAGACCATCTGGCTAGGTTTCATTGTGCCTTCGATAAGTTCTGCGATATGGACTTGTTGTTGGGAGGATCAGCGAATTCCTTCAGAACAAGGATCGATGGCTAAGGACTTCGGTGAAGATTATTTTATCCTCAATAGGCTTAATTAGGATCAATTAAATCCGAATAAAATCAAGAATTGATCAAGCTCAATTTCTAATCAAATCATGGATCAAACCTCCTCGATGATTAGGTCATCTCATAACCTAATCGAGTCAAACCCAACTGAATCCAATTCAATTGGACTTGAACCAAAAATCACTGCTCAATCAAATTAAGTTAATTAATGATCAAATCACTTATTAAACCTCTCATAAATACTAAGTCCAAATTTGGTGGGTGTCTGGGCTATAGAGTTCCATCAATATGAAATCCTAAGTCAAGGAGTCCCAAACCAGTGGGACTCTTGACCCCTATATCCTAAATGAGTGAAACTTATGATCACAAAGTCCCAAATGAGTAGGATTCTTGATCATAGAGTCCTAGACAAGCAAGACTCAAGGTCCTAGCCAAGTAGGACTCTCGATCGAAGAGTTTAAGTCTAGTGGGACTCTTGACCATAAAGTCCCAGTCTAGTAGGACTCTTCACCAGCCATCAAATTAGGTAGTGTGTGTGATCCCGTAGTTCGATCCTAAGCCAGTAACATAGAAACCACTTTCTATACCAATCGAAGTGATCATCTAATATTGGTACCAGATATTCGGATAGGTTGAACAGTCGCAATTGCAACATTCAGAACCTACGTGAATATGGTTACTGCATAATTCATCTTATTGACCTCCGTGTACAAGGATGACTCCGAGTTAAATTGTCAATCCTAAAAAGTACATCCAAATCATGTCTCAACACAATCAATCCTATGACTCCTCACTAGGACTATTTTGGCCAAGGTTTTGCTAAATTGAAATATAATTGAACATAGCTCCTGAATCAGAATGGTCAATCGCATTTTGACTCACACACCGACTCCTCAAGTACTTGACTGTGTCCAAAAATCTTCCATTACTGACTTAGAAATTTAGGTAGTCCAGCACCAAAGCATAGTGAGTTATTTGAAAGTCACCATGGTTATCTCAAGTCGGATACTTATATCCAAATTCTATCGAAGCAAATCTTGATAGCAGAAAAGCTCCAAAGTTGGTAATGTTTAGTGCAAATGTATCCCTACATCTCACCTGCATGCCATACCAGTATCTCTACACTCTTTGGTTAAGAGGACAACCAACCCATATGGCACATAACAACCTATACTCGATAAACATTGTTATCCTTGGGAACAACGTATCATTTGATCATGAATAGGTTTAAGGACTAAACGATAAATCCTCCTTTGTTGATTCTAAATAGTCCTAAAAACTTTACCACAACATAGGAGTTCATTATAAGATGAAAGAATTTATGATGAAAAAAGCTAAAATAATTTTTATTTATTTATACTTTATATATAAATATAAATATTTAGCTCAACCATCAACAGACTGATGATTGGCTTTAGGACACTATTCCCAATAATCTTTCACTTGAACTAAAGCCAATCGGTGTAGGATCTACTACCCATCTTCGACTTGAAGTTGTCGAACTTCTTCACCACAACAGCTTAAGTGAATGGATTGGTCAGGTTCTCCTTCCTATTGATCTTCTGAAGATCGACGTCACCTCGATCCATAATCTTTCGAACAAGGTGGTAGCGACGTAGAATATGATTCGTCCGTTGGTGTGCATTCAGTTCCTTCATCTGAGCAATGGCTCCTGGCTATCGAAATAGAGCAGAACTGGTCCATCAAGGAAGGATGCTACTCCAAGCTCGGTGATGAACTTCCTCAACTATATCGCTTTTTTAGCAGCATCTGATGCAGCAACATACTCCACCTTGCAAATTGAATCGACCATACTGTGCTACTTGAAACTCTTTCAATAGATAGCTCGACCATTAAGGGTAAACATATATCCCAACACACTCTTACTGTTATTATGATCAGACTAAAAATTAGAGTATGTAATGTTAGATATGTGTGCCATAGAAGCCAGAATCGGCTGACACTTGTAATACACTTCTAGGGGCAAAATTATAATTTTGACTATAAATAATAAAATAGGTTATTTTATATCATAAATATATATTTAGTATCTATGATACATCCCTTGGGTTAATAGTAATGATAATTCATATTTTCAAGAGTTGAAAATTTAAGGCATGAATTTTTGTTATTAACTCATAAAATGCTCCCGACCGTAGGATCATCATGAGGATGGTGATTGATCCAAAATGTGGGTATACAATTGCTTCTTTATAGTAGATGAGTCTTGAGTCTACGATATAGAGACACCGGAGTGAGAGTACAGATACTCGTTAGAGAATGAGAGGACTGAGCAGGACCACCATGAGCAGTCATAAGGAAGTCTATCTTCTCGTCGATGACTGGCTCGAAGCTGTAGTGGTGTGTTGGGTTCTTTGATCTGAGGTGCATCGATAGTTCACCTTGAGAGTGTTATAGTTTGACTACACCATAACTCGATCTCCTAGCCATTCGAAACCCTGAGGTGTGTGTTGGCTATAGCATGTTCGTTGTAGGAATTGGATTGCACTAAGAGGGAATCTATCTACCTCGGTAGATGAGGAGTAGCCCTATGATGATCATGAGAGTCAAGTCCATAGGCCCATGGCCATGGTAGAGTGAAATAATAGAAAGAATTTCTATTAAGATTTTCACATCGAACTTGAATCAAATGATTAAATCATATAACAAAAATTAGGGTTTGACGAGTCCACCTTAACCCTAATCTGATCGGGGCTCAAGATAGAAAAACTTAATCACATAGGAAGCTGCACCGAGAGGTTCTTTTTTAGTTTTGATGGGTTGCCACCATATACTGCTAGGTGTTACTGATGGATTTTGAAAGTAATTAGAATGATTTGGATGATCAATCTTTCTAGTTGTCTGAATTAGAAGAGTTCTGATCCATCGGAAGCTGTTTCGATGATGTCGATGATAGAGATCATGGCATATCCCATTACCATATAGAAATGAACCTAACTGGATCACACAAATAAGGGTTTGAATCTAGATATCATCAATTGGATTAACTTAGTTCAATTGATTTGAATTAGATTCAATTAGTTTTAAGAAAATCATGCTAGCACATGATCGAGCCTAATGTTCTTCTTCTACTATTATTAAAAGTTGTCTTGATCAAGCCAAATGTATTTGTGCTCACTCAAGTACCTTTACTTGGTCTAACTGAAGCTTGTCTAGGTCAGAAAAGGGTTGTTTTAATTTATGAGATAAATTTGAGACAGCACCTACCATTTTCCGTCACCTGCTAATTCTTGTCTTTTGACTTTTGTCAAATATTGACCTTCGATACTTAGACATCTGCCCATGTATTATGCACCTGTAGGAGAGTAGATAGGGGCTTGTCCCCTTGCTAGAAATTAGAAAGGAGGGGGTGCACACCTAGGGAGGCGTGTGCCTATGGATAGGGATGCCTGGAGTCCCATACAAATGGAACTCCAGGTTGCTTCTTGGAATCAGCTTAGGTAGGCGCCTAAGACTCAGCTTTGATCAGTCTTGGTGCCACCTAAGGATGATTTGAAGAGGCTCTTATCTGATTGAATCAAGTGATGTCATCCCACCAATCAAATTTAGATTTGATTACATGAAGCGATGTGATTGGCCGGGATGATGTGGCTCTGCATGGCGAAGCAGGGTCTACAAAAATCCTATCTGTGCTAAGCCTTAAGAAGAATCTCTAATAGCCAATGCCACAAGGCTGCCCCTCTCCCTCATCCATGTCATCTTCTAGCTCTCTCTCTCCTCTTCATGCCCAAGGAGATTTGGGTTCCAGTTTGGTGCGATCCAGGCAAGAGAAAGGTGACGAGAAAGGAAGAAGGCAGCATTGCTGCAAGAGACGATTCCAGAATTTCAAAAGAAGTTTTGAAGATCCTCCAAATCAGATCCAAATCTAATATTTGGAGAGATGATAAAGAAGAAGAAGATCTTCAGATCCAATCCAAGTGGATATTGGTAGAGGCCAGGTACTTGCATGGCTAGATCCAGAACTTCAGGCAATCAGCAGGATCATCACAAGGTAATCTGATTACCTAATAAAAGGTATAAAATTAAATCAGATTTAATTTGCTTTTATTTTATTTTGTTAGATCAATAAAATTAGATTTGAAATATCTCAGATCTAATCTAGATTTAAATTTTTTTTTTTTAAATATCTCTCCTGATCCAATCAGATCTAAACGAACCTAACCCAGAAAATTAGGATTTTTCCTTCAACTGGTATCAGAGCGAGGTTCTAATAAACTATTTAGATCTGATTTAAATTTATTTTAATATAATAATTAAATGATTTTATATTTCACATGAGATGTGATTAGAACTAAAATCAAAAAAATTAAAATTAAATAATTTAGATCTAAGTTTTATAAGATGCATGATTAGCTGTAAGATAAAATTATTCTATACATAGTCTTGCATATTCATAATTTAATTTGATTATTATAATTTTAGATCTAATTATTTACTATTTTATGATGTTATAAATATTATAATAAGATCTAAAAATAGTAAATAAAATTATTTAATTTTTGATTCATACGAGATGTGATGAATGCATGTTTAGACTAGTTATAGAATAGTTCTACGTAATTATTTAGATTAGAATTTATTTTGATATGATCAATTTAAATCTAATTTTTTAGATAATTATAAATTAATTTAGATTTGAAAACATGCATGATATGATACATGAGATGCATGCAAAACATGTATAAAGTTAGATCAATTTTTATATATGAGATATATGATGTAGATCTAAATAGTTTTGTAGTTTTTATATTTCTAGTTAAGGCATTTCCCTTGGCTGTCCGATCATAAGAACAAAGTAAGATTTAAATGCCCTCTCTTTCCATTTGATGGCGTGTTCTTATGATGTGTAGGGGTGCTGCATGTTCATCCTTAATAAAAAATCAAGAACTTATTTTCTATAAAATTCTAGATCTTGAAACCCTAGGATTTTATTTACATATTTTGTTTGTGAACCCTAAACTTAATTAAGAATTAAGATTATGAAATATATGTTACATCTAAAATTAAGAATTTTAGATCTAAGAAATATTCATAAAATTGGGTTCGGGCTTGGGTAGCTCAATTAGATCTAAGCGGTTGATCAAACTGAATCAAGAGTTGGTTAGATGGGATCAACAATGCTTAAAATTGACCAACCTAATAGGATTAAGTCTGGGTCAAGATCGAGTCACATGAGTGATCGATCAAGCTAAGGCCTAATTAGGCTCAGTGGTTAGAGTCTGGATTGTAGGCTAATTCGATTAGTTTTGGCTTAATAATTTGATGTCTAAGGTAAGTCTGGCAGATACGATCAACTGATTTTTAATTTAGAGCTACTTAACTCAAATGCGTTCTTATTAAGTTAATGGCATATCCCTTCCACCAGTCTCACTTACTTGATCATATTTGTTGGCTCAATCCTAATCTGAGGTGGTTAATAATCTGAGCTAACCCATGCCACTAGGTTAGTCATAATGGTTATGACTATGTCAAGTCTAGTTTAATGAGACCTAAATCAAATCTTCCTAAGAAAAGATTATGTCTAAGGTCTTCCACCATTGTAGATGTGTGGATCCTTTCCGAGATTGATTGTTCTCGATTGGTTACAGTGGTTCAATTGCACCAAAAAGATGCAACCATATCTATTAGGCATTGGTTGTTATAGGTTGGAGGATGGATTGGGCTCAATATTCTGGATACGATGAGAGACTCAATTGAGAATCCAATCTGTGCAAATGGTGGGTCTGACTTAACTAAGGAGTGGATCAATATTCTGAACATGATGAGATTCATGAATTAGAGATCAAGTTTGGGTGCATATGATTAGAGAATCATTGAACAAAAGTTGTTCACTCATTGGCTAACCCATCACCAATAACTGTTAGGTGAGGTGATGAGTTAGTTGGTGGGACCGCACCACCCACTAGAAATCATTGATCATGGGGACTTTTGCATCTCTATAAAGGGAGTGTAGGGATCCAAGAAAATAGTGGAAGCTAATTTGTTTAAAAATAAAATCCCTAAATAAATTGATCAAATCTTAATTATAATATCTAACTAGAAACTTTGACTCTCTACAGAAAAATAACTACGTCCAACCCACTAGCACGTATCTTGGACACCCATAGACTGACCAAATCCAATTACAAGGATTGGCTTTGAAACTTCAAAATTATTTTGGGTTTTGAGAAATTAACTCATGTATTGGACCAGGATCCTCCCATCTTACCAACTCATCCATCCGCTGAATAGAGAGCGTCTCTTGATATGTGGATGGACGAAGATAACAAGGCTGGATACTACATGTTAGGCTCGATATCTGATGAGCTTTAGTGCCAACATGAAGATATCAGGACTATCCGCCAGATATTGGCTCACCTAGAAGAGATGTTTGGTGAACAGAGTCACGCAGCCAAGTATCAAGTCACTAAACGACTATTCAAGACTAAAATACGCGATGGGCAGTCAATTCAAGATCATTGTCTAATGATGATCAAGGATTTGGAAGAGCTTGAGAAGCTCAAAGTGAAGTTGGACCTGGATTTGTAGAATGATATAATTCTACAATCCTTGACTGATGCATATGGGCAAATCATCATGAACTACCATATGCATAAACTTCAAAATTCCTTGGCTGAACTTATGAACATGCTGGTTACTGCTGAGCTTTCTATGAAAGGTTCTAAAGGCTCAGTGCTTGTTATGGAATAGACTTCTTCCAAGAGAAAGTCTTTTGGAAAGAAGAAGAAGTTTATGAAAAAGCAGATGGTGCAAGGAGGAAAGAAGAAAAGGCAAAGTTGAAGAAGAAGGCCGCTGACAAAGAAAAGTATTTTCATTACAACAATGATGGCCATTGGAAGTGAAACTACTCTACTTACCTGGCCACCCTGAAGAATAAGGAGGCAGGTCCTCCTGAAAGTATGCTCGTTATTGAGTCTAACCTTATGGTTTCTTTTGCATCCAGTTGGGTGCTTGACTCTAGTTCTAGTGCTCATTTGTGCACTTCCATACAGAGTCTTGAGGATAGCAGGAGGCTGAGGGATGGTGAGATGATCCTATGTGTTGAAAATGGAGCGAGAATTGCTGCTGTGGTCGTGGAAATATTTTTTCTTCGATTACCATCTAGTTTAGACTTAGTATTAAAAGATTGTTATTATGTACCTGCAGCAATCAAGAATTTAATTTCTATTTCATGCCTAGCACTAGAAGGCTATGTAATTAGTTTTCTTAAGGACCATTATAATATTCTTTATGAAAGAAATAAAATTGCAAGTAGTTTCCTTATTAACATTCTTTACCAGTTACATATTGATGTATCTATTTTTAATATCGAGCAAAATGTGAATGCCATGAAATGATCTAGGGATAGTCCAAATGATAGGTATCTATGGCTCCTGAGACTAAGTCATATAGCAGAAGATAGGGTTAACAAATTGGAGAAAATCGGACTATTGAGTCCGTTGACTTTCGAGTCATATCCAATTTATAAATCTTGTCTTCATGGCAAAATGACTAAACTCCCTTTTGTAGGACATGGGGAAAGGGCCATGGATCTTCTTGCCCTAGTACATACTGATGTGTGCGGCTCATTTGATGTGCTAGCTAAAGGCAACTTTGTCTACTTCATAATCTTTATCAATGATTTATCTAGGTATGGGTATGTGTATCTTATGAGACATAAGTCTGAAGCTTTTGAAAAGTTCAAAAAATTCAGACATGAAATAGAAAAGTAAACTAGAAAACCCGTTAAGATTCTTTGATTAGATCGAGGAGGTGAATACCTTAGTAAGAAATTCCTAAACTATCTCAAGAAAAATGGCATAATCTCTCAATGGACTCCATCTAGAACACCTCAACTCAATGGGGTTGCAGAATGGAGGAACCGAACCCTATTAGATATGGTCCAATCCATGATGAGCTTCACAGACCTCCCTAATTTTGGGACATAGTTTGTTAACTGCAATATACTTACTAAATAGGATTTCTTCTAAAACCATTCTGAGCACACCATATGAGATATAGCATGTTAAGAAACCAAGTCTGAGTCATCTCAGAATTTGGGATTGTCCGGTTCATGTCAAAAGATAATAAGCAGACATGTTAGACTTTAGGTCCTTTAGAGCTTAATTTATAGGATATCCTAAAGAGTCATTAGGATATTATTTCTACATTCTAGAAGATCACAATGTGATTATGAGTCGACATGCCATCTTTCTTGAAAAATAGTTTATTCAGGACAGCGGCATTGAAAAGCAGATCAAGCTCGATGAGAAAGTCTCATAAGAGCAATGAGCTAAGGACCAAATGGAATCAAATTAGGTTGAGCCAATACAATCACTTCCTCCTCCATCTTAGGGATCGAAAAAGATTTTTCGTCCTCCTGAGAGGTACTTAGGTACTATTTCGGAGAAAATAGAGGAAATGTTCCTCATGGGTAATGAGGTTTATGGTGATGATCCTAAAACCTATAACGAGGTGATATCGAATATCGACTCCGAGAAATGGTTAGAGGAAAAAGTCAAAAATTGATTGATGCACTCAAACCAAGTCTGAACCTTGGTAGATCCACCAGAAGGTATAGTATCTATTAGGTGTAAATGGATCTACAAGAGAGATTGATGCAGATGAAAATGTAGAGACATTCAAAGCTAGACTAGTGGCAAAAGATTATAGTCAGCGTGAAGGCATTGACTATCAAGATACCTTTTTGCCAATAGCTATGCTAAAATCCATTCGCACATTGTTTGCTGTTACAGCCTATTTCGATTATGAAATATGGCAAATGGACATAAAAATGGCATTCTTAAATGGATATCTTAAGGAAGATATCTATATGGGATAGCCACTAGGTTTCACATCCAGTGATGCTGATCACAAGGTATGCAAGCTGTAAAGATCCATATATGGACTTAAGCAAGCATCTCGGAGTTGGAATACTCATTTCAATGATGTGATCAAATTATTTGATTTCATCAAGAATGAGGAGGAACCATGTGTCTTCAAAAAGGTCAGTGGGAGTGCTGTTGTCTTTCTCGTATTGTACGTGGATGATATCCTCCTTACTGAGAATTATATTTCCATGTTGACCATAGTTAAAATGTGGTTATCTAAAGAATTCTCCATGAAAGATCTAGAAGAAGCATCCTTTGTTCTAAGAATTAAAGTCTATAGAGATAGACCGAATAGGATGCTAGGACTTTCATAGAAGATGTACATGGAGAAAGTGCTAAAAAGGTTTAGCATGGAAAACTCTAAGAGGGATTTGGTACCCTTCAGATATGGCATTCATCTTTTCAAGAAGATGTGCCATAGCACACCTGAGAAAATAGAACGCATGAGCAAGATCTCTTATGCTTCAGCAATAGAGAGCCTCATGTATGCCATGCTATGTACATGCCTGATATAGCCCATGCTGTGAGTGTCACAGGTAGATATCAGTCGAATCCAGATGAAGAACACTGGACTTCTGTAAAATGTATCCATTAGTACTTGAGAAGAACTAAGGATATGTTGTTGGTCTTTGGTAACGGAGAACTCTAGGTCCAAGGGAATTTAGACTCGGATTTTATGTCTGATGTAGATGATCAAAAGTCGACATCTAGGAGTCTGTTTATGTATAATGGTGGTGCTATCAGTTGGAAGAGTTCCAAGCAGAGAGTGATAGCAGATTCCATCATGGAAGTAGAATAGATCACTGCGTCAGAAGCTGCGAAGGAGGTATTCTAGTACAAAATATTTGCCACAGAGATCGGAGTGATGCCATCAGATGCCATTCCTCTATACTGTGACAACAATGAGGCCATAGCACTTGCTAAGGAGCCAAGGTCTCATCAGAAATTCAAGCACATCGAGCAGCAATACCACCTCATCCACGATTATCTCGAGAAGAATTACGTTGAGGTCAAGAGAGTCGACTCCATAGATAATGCGGCGGACCCACTTACAAAGCTGTTGGGCCAGCAGAAGATCGAAGGCCACCTTGAGAAGATGGGACGTAGATTTATAGCCAATTGGCTTTAGGTCAAATAGGAGTTTGTTAGATATGCGTGCCTTAGAAGCCAGAATTAGCTGACACTTGTAATACACTTCTAGGGGTAAAATTATAATTTTGACTATAAATAATAAAATGGGTTATTTTATATCATAAATGTGTATTTAGTGTACGTGATACATCTCTTGAGTTAATTGTAATGATAATTCATATTTTCAAGAGTTGAAAATTTAAGACATGAATTTTTGTTATTAACTCATAAAATGCTTCCAATCGTAGGATCATCATGAGGATGATGATTGATCCAGAAGGTTGGTGTACAATCACTTCTTTATAGTAGATGAGTCTTAAGTCTACGATGTAGAGACATCGAAGTGAGAGTATAGGTACTCATTAGAGAACGAGGGCACTGAGCGTGACCACCTCGAGCAGTCATAAGGAAGTCTACCTTCTCGTCGATGACTGGCTCGAAGCTGCAGTGGTGTTTTTGGTTCTTTGATCTGAGGTGCATCGGCAGTTCACCTAGAGGGTATTATAATTTGACTACACCATAACTCGGTCTCCTAGCCATTCAGAATCCTAAGGTGTATGTTGGCTATAGCATGTTCATCATAGGAATTGGATTGCACCAAGAGGGAATCTATCTACCTCGGTAGATGAGGAGAAGTCCTATGATGATCATGAGAATCAAGTCCATAAGGCCATAACCATGGCAGAGTGAAATAATAGAAAGAGTTTTTATTAAGGTTTTCACATCAAACTTAAATCAAATGATTAAATCATATGACAAAAATTAGGGTTTGATGAGTTCACCTTAATCCTAATCTGATCGAAGCTTAAGATAGAAGAACTTAATCACACAGGTAGCTACATCGAGAGGTTTTTTTTTCAATTTTGATGGGTTGCCAACATATACTGCTAGGTGTCATTGGTGGATTTTGAGAGCAATTAGAATGATTTGGATGATCAATCATTCTAGTTGTCTGAATCAAAAGAGCTCTAATCCATTGGAAGCTATTTAGATGATGTCGATGATAGAGATCATGATATATCTCATTACCATACACAACTGAACCTAATTGGATCATACAAACAAGGATTTGGATCTAGATATCATCAATTGGACTAACTCAATTCAATTGATTTGAATTAGATTCAATTAGGTTCAAAGAAATTGTGCTAGTACACGATTGAGCCTAATGTTCTCCTTCTACTATCATTAAACGTTATGTTGACTGAGCCAAATATGTTTGTGCTCACTCAGGTATCTTTACTTGGTCCAACTAGAGCTTGTCCAGATCAGAAAAGGGTTGTCTTAATTTATGAGACAAATTTGAGACAACACCTGCTATTTTTCATTATCTGCTAATTCTTGTCTTTTGATTTTGGTCAAATATTGACCTTTGACACTTAGACATCCGCCCATGTGTGGGGCTTATCCCCTTGCTAGAAATTGGAAAGGAGGAGGCGCAAGCCTAGGGAGGCATGCACCTATGGATAGGGATGCCTGGAGTCTCATACAGATGGGACTCCAGGTTGCTTCTTGGAATCAACTTATGTAGGCGCGTAAGACTCAGCTTTGTGTAGGGAAATCTTGACTTCTCGGACTAGGTTTGTTCAGAACTAATCGGATCAAGAGATATATTTCAAAAATTTTTCTTTTTGATCCTAATCAGATCTAGGATGTTTTAGATCTAATTCTTATTATTCTAATAATAAAAATAAAATCTAAATAAATTAAATCAAATTTAATTTATCTTGATGTTGGGTAATCCTATTACCCGTTGATGATCCTGTAAGCAGTGGAAGGTTCTGTTAAGTGCCTGGCCTCTATCGGTATCCACTCAGGCTGGATCTGGAGATCCTCTTCTTCTCTATCACATCTCCAATAATCAGATCTAGATCTGATCTGGGAGATTTTCAAAATACCTTTCGAAGATCTACAGTTGTCCTTTGCAGCAGTGCAACCTTCTAGCTTTCTATCGCCTTTTTCTCATCTGGATTGCACCAACCAAGATCCCGAATACTTTTGGGCGTGGAGAGGAGAGGGAGAAGATGGACTTGGCATGGAGGAAGAGAGGAGAGGCAACCTTGGTGCGTGGGATTTTTTTCATATCTCTTTGAGTTGGGTGCAGGGTCTTATTTATAGACTAAGCATGATCCAACTCTTCTTTCTGACCAATCACAACCCTTTGTAAAATTAGATCTCAATATGATTGATGAAAATAGAGTCCCCTGGATTCCTCCTTAGATGGTGCCTAAGACCAATCAAACTTGGATCTTAGGAGAAGTCTAATCAAAATCCAAAAAGAAGATGGAGTCCCTATCCAACAAGGACTCCTGGCGCCTCCTACTTGGGCATACGCCAAGGGTGGCGTGTGCCCTCCTCCTTGCCAGGTTCTGGCAGAGGGACAGGCCCCCACCAGCTCTCCAATAGGTGCATGACATGTGGTCAAAAGTCAAAGTGTCAATGGTCAACATTTGACCAGTCAAAGGTAGACTTTTGACCAAAGTCAAAGAACAAGAAATGGCAGGTGACCAAAAATGGCAGGTAATGTCTTACAAAATAAGACAACCTTTTCTCTGACTTGGACAACCTCCAGTCAGACCATATGAAGGCCTCTGATTGAGCACAAACTCCTTTGGCTCAGTCAGGACAACTTATTTATGATAGTAAAAGAAGAACGTTAGGTTCAATCGAGTGCTAGCACGATTTTCCTTGAACCTAATTGAATCTCATTCAGATCAATTGAACTAGATCAGTTCAATTGATGATCACCAGATTCAAACCCTTGTTTGTGTGACCCAGTTAGGTTCAGTTCTGTATGGTAATGGGATATGTCATGATCTCTATCATCGACATCATCGAAACTCCTTTCGATGGATCAGAATCTTCTGATTCGAACAGCTAGAATGATCGATCATCTAAATCATTCTAATTGCTCCCAAAATCCACCAGTGACACCTAGCAGTATATGGTGGCAACCCATCAGAGCTGAATGCGAACCTCTTGGTGCAGCTACCTGTGTGATTAAGTTCTTCTATCTTGAGCCCCGATCAGATTAGGGTTAAGGTGAACTCGTCAAACCCTAGTCTCTGTCATATGATGTAATCATTCGATTCAAGTCCAATGTGAAAATCTAAATAGAAACTCTTTCTATTATTTCACTCTGCCATGGCCATGGGCTTCTGGACTTGATTCTCATGATCATCATAGGGCTGCTCCTCTACCACCGAGGTAGATAGATTCCATCTTGATGCAATCCAGTTCCTACAATGAACATGCTATAGCCAACATACACCTCAGGGTTCCGTATGGCTAGGAGACTGAGTAATGGTGTAGTCAAACTATAACACCCTCAAGGTGAACTGCCGATGCACCTCAGGTCAAAGAACCAGACACACTACTGCAGCATCGAGTCAGTCATTGACGAGAAGGTAGACTTCCTAATGACTACTCGAGGTGGTCACGCTCAGTGCCCTCATTCTCTAACGAGTACCTGTACTCTCGCTCTGGTGTCTCCACACCGTAGACTCAAGACTCATCTACTAAAGAGAAGCGATTGTACACCAACCTTTCGGATCAATCACCATCCTCATGATGATCCTATGGTCGGGAGCATTTTATGAGTTAATAATGATTATTCATGTCTTAAATTTTCAACTCTTGAAAATATGAATTATCATTACCATTAACTCAAAGGATGTATCACAGAAACTAAGTACACATATATGATAGAAAATAACCCATTTTATTGATTATTGTCAAAATTATAATTTTACCCCTAGAAGTGTATTACAAGTATCAGCCAATTTTGGCTTCTAGGGCACATATATCTAACACTTTGACCAATCTTGGCGCCACCTAAGGATGATTTGAAGGAGCTCTCATTTGATTAGATCAGGTGATGTCATCCCATCAATCAGATTTAGATCTGATTGCACGAAGCAACGTGATTGGCCTGGATGATGTAGCACTGCATGGCGTAGTAGGGTCTATAAAAACCCTGTCTGCGCTAAGCCTTAAGAAGAATCTCTAATAGCCAATGCCACAAGGCTGCCCCTCTCCCTTCTCCATGCCATCTTCTGGCTCTCTCTCTCCTCTCCATGCCCAAGGAGATTTGGGCTTCGGTTTGATGCGATCCAGGTAAGAGAAAGGTGATGAGAGTGGAAGAAGGCAGCATTACTGCAAGAGACGATTCTAGATCCTCAAAAGGAGTTTTGAAGATCCTTCAAATTAGATCCAGATCTGATATTTGGAGAGGTGATAAAGAAGAAGAAGATCTTCAGATCTAGCTTGAGTGGATACTGGTAGAGGTCAGCCACTTGCATGGCTAGATGCAGAACTTCAGGCAATCAGTAGGAATAGGATAATCTGATTACCCAATAAAAGGTACAAAATTAAATCAGATTTAATTTACTTTTTTTTTTATTTTGTTACATCTATAAAATCAAATCTAAAATATCTTAAATCTGATCTAGATTTAAAAATTTTTTTTTGAAATATCTCTCTTGATCTAATTATATTTGAACGAACCTGACTCGAAAAATCAGAATTTCTTCTTCATGTAAACCCCACAAGTCTCAAGTCCAACTCACCATAAACAAGCCACCGATCATTAGTATTTTTTAAATACTTCAAGATGAGTTTAACAACCTTCTAGTAGTTCTCTCCTGGATCAAATTGATATCTACTCACTATCCCTAGTGAGTATGCCACATCTGGTAGCGTACATGTCATGGCATATATGATAGAACCCACTACCAAAGCATATGGAATTCTACTCATATGCTCTCTCTCTTGAGGTGTTGTCGGACAATCCCTTTTTGAGAGAGAAATTTCATTGCTTATCGGTAGATAGCCTTTCTTAAAATTCTCTATGCTGAATCTCTTCAGCATAGTATTAATGTACGTGGACTGGGACAACCCAAGCAATCTTTTAGATCTATTTCTGTAGATCTTAATCCCTAGGATATAGAAAGCTTCTCCCAGATCTTTCATGCAGAACTGTGACAATAGCCAGATCTTTATTTCTTGTAATGCAGGGACATCTTTTCCAATCGAGAGAATATCATCCACATACAATACTAGGAATACAACTGCTAGACCATTAGCCTACTTGTATATGTAGGATTCTTCTCCATTCTTAATGAAACCATACATCTTGGTCGTCTTATTAAAATGTATGTTCCAACTCCGAGATTCCTGCTTCAGTCCATAAATGGACATTTATAGTTTGCATAACTTAGACTCATCTGTGGATGTGAACTCTTCAGGTTGTATCATATACACCTTTTCTTCTAGCTCTCCATTCAGAAAAATTATCTTTACATCTATCTAGCAGATTTTATAGTCCAGATGGGCAGCTATCGCAAGCATGATCCGAATGAACTCGAGCATTGTCATAGAAAAAATATCTCATCATAGTCTATATCATAACATTGATGATATCCCTTAGCAACCAGACGGGCTTTATAAGTCTCCACCTTTCCTTCTGTGCTCTTTTTCTTTTTGAAGATCCACTTACACCTAATGGATTTTACTCCTTCGGATTGCTTAACCAATATCCATACATCATTGACCTTCATGGACCCTATTTTGGATTCCATGGTCTCAAGCCATTTCTCAGAATCGGATCTCTGCATTGTATCCAAGTAGGTGATCAGATCCTTGCCATTCTCATCGAGTTCGATAGGATCACCATCCTAGACTAAGAAACCATAGTATCTATCTAGCTAATATGGTACTCTACCACATCATCTTAAGAATGTAGGTACAATAGGCTCTAGATTTGATCTAATCAAATCTAGTTCAAGTTTAGTTATATGTGTCGATTTTTCCACCTGTCAAACTTCCTCAAGTTCGATCTTAGAGGCATTAGTCCCTTCACCAAGGAACTACTTTTTCAAAAAGATTGTCTTAAGACTGACAAACACCTTTTGTTCATTAGCTAGGTAGAAGTAATATTCTTTGGTCTCTTTTAGGTATCCTATGAAATAATACTTGTCAGACCTAGGTCCTAGTTTATCTGTTACTAAATGTTTGACATAAGCTGAACACCTCCAAATCCTAAGATGTGAGAGTACTGGCCTACGCCCTATCCATATCTCATATGATATTTTGGCTATAGACTTGCTCAAAATCCTATTCAAAAGGTAACATGCCAACTTGAAAGCATATCCCCAGAGGGAGATTGGTTGACTAACAAACCCTATCATGGATCGAACCATATCTAACAGGATTTGATTTCTCATTTCAGACACACCATTATGCTACGATGTTCTAGGAGGAGTCCATTGAAAGAGAATCCCATTCTCTCCAAGATATATCAGAAACTAGCTGGAAAGGTACTCATCCTCTCGGTCAGATCGAAGAGTTTTAATACTCTTTTCAGTTTGATTTTCTATCTCATTATGGAATAGTTTAAACATTTCAAATGACTCTGACTTATGCTTTATTAAATAGACATATCCATACCTTGATAGGTCATCTATGAAGATTATGAGATAGAAATATCCACCTCTAGCACTTGAGCTCATGGGTCCATATACATCAGAATATAGTAGACTCAAGAGTTCACTAGCTCACTCATCTTTTCCATTAAAAGGTGACTTGGTCATCTTTCCAATAAGACAAGACTCAAGAGTCGGAAGTGATTCACAATCACCAACTTTAAGAATTTCTTCTTGAGCCAACCTATTTATTCTGTTCTTGTTGATATGACCTAGCCTATAGCACCAAAGGTAGACTTCTGATACATCATTAAATCTAGGGCATTTATCAGAGGACTGAACCACATTAACAGGCTGTGATAGTAAGTAAATTCTATTATTCAATTGCCTAACAAATATCGTAACACCATTCAAAATGATATTACAAATATTTTTTTTATTAAAAATTTATAACTGTACATGGCCAAAAGGCCTACATAAATAACATTTAATAAAAAGCTTGGACAATAATGACATTCATTAAGAATTACATTATGAGAATTAATTACATGGTTCATGATTTCTAAAGCTAGAACTGGAACTTATCTTCCCTCTCCAACGTTCGAAAATCTCTTGCCTTCATCAAATCTCTTACCGACCTACAAATCCTACATTGAATTACAGATATGATAAGGGCTTTTGATATCTAATATCCAAGCAATAGTATCACATATCAAGAAGTTGCAAGGTGTTATCATATAATTATCTTGCCCAGCAACTGCTTGCTTCTTCCTCGACCTGTTCGGATCCAAGGAGGTAATGTACTGAGGATAGTTTCTTTTCTAGTACCTCTACTTCTTGCAAAAGAAGCACTCCATCTAGCTCTGGTCGGACTTGTGCTTCTTGGTCTGACCCTATGCAGACGTCCCAGCATGCAGTTGCACCTTCTTATTTTTCTTCTTCTTGTTCTTCTTTTCTTTCTTAAAGGATTGACAACTAGAAGAAGACTCTCCCACTACATTCACCAACTCCTTATGGATCTGGTGATCCTTCTCAATGTTCTACAACAACCCTAATAAGCTATAGTAGTTCATTGCAGGCTTTGTCACTTGAAAATGAGTAAGGGAAGGAAGGACTTGGACAAAGAATTCAGGATCGCATCCTTTCCAAGCTACTCATGTAAGGGGAAGCCCAATTTACCTTAGGTGCTCAATCATCTCGATCATGTACAATACATGATTTGCGACTGAGGCACCATCTCTCATCTGAGTGTTAAAAATGGCACAACTAATCTTGTGCCTTTCAACATCGTCAGGTATGCCAAAGGAGTCATTCAACATTTAAAGCATCTCCTATGGCTAGGCATTCTTAAACCTACGGTTGAACTCATTATTCATCATCGCCAACATAATGCATTGAACGGTGGTGCAGTCATTGAGCCACTTTTGATAGGTATCTTGGACCATTCCTTTAGCATTTGGAGCTAGTTCCTCAGGTGTAGGATCCATCAAAATATATAGGATCTGCTCATGGTTTAGGACTATTTTCAATTTTTGATACCAACTATCAAAATTGGGTCCTATAAGTTTGTCATTATCTAACAATGACTAGAGTGACAGGGTAGTGGCCATTTCTACATAAAAAAAAAAAAATCAAACCTAATTAGTATATGAATTATTTATCCTAAAGGTTTGGATTTTAGTCTAAAGATTCTTCCACTATTTTATACAAATTGATAGCCTCTACCTCCAACTCAAGAAATTACTTTAATTCCTTAGTGGGTACTAGAATCCACATAAACTACACATGAGCCCAACTTTGGTTGGTCAATCCATGTGCATCTATGGATAGGTTCATAATCAATTATTTGTTTAAACAACTTCTAGTAATTTAATTTTGCCCTAAAAATCTAATCAGTAGGCTTTGGCCTCCACTTAAAGGATCCGATTAGGTCCAACCACTAATATGACCATATTTGATGCATTTGACCAACAAATGATTAGGCCCAATTTTGGCCGGCCAACCTGACCACTATTAGAAAGACATGACCAAATCATCATTTTATGAATGATAATTCCATTAGTTAATAAGTACCAGGCCTTTAGAACTCTGATGATTATTAAACTAATGGACCCATTATCACTCAAACTTAATGGAAGGCTATGATCTAGTTATCACCATAACTATATCATTTTTAAGGATCTAATAATTTTAAAAAATTTTATTAATTAATTTTAAGAAGAAGAGAAAGGAAGAATTAACCAACTAATTTTGATTCTCCCATCGACTTCACCAAGTCAGATAAAAAAGGACCTAATTCAAGCCGACATTATGAGCACCTAAATCAGTCACATTGATTTACCTAATTGACATGGGTGAGCCCAAATCATCAAGTGATCTAATCAAAATCTAATTCACCAGAATGGCCAGGTAAGTGAGATCAGTGAAAGGGACATGCCATTAACTCGTCAAAGATTAATTTAGTGCGAGTAGCTCCAAATTAAAAACCATTGGTCAGACTGCCAAACTTATGTTAGACACCATCTGATTCATTAGTTTCAATTTGACCAACCTAGTAATTTAGGGTTCGACCATGGAGCCATGAATCAAGTTTATTTGGTCTTTGTTAAAGGCATGGACTTGACCAACTACAACTATTGTAATTGAGTCTAAAGATTCCATGACCTAATCTAAATTAACATTTGGTTAGATTTGATCAATTACTCTATTTTAGTCTATTCTTTAACTAACCTTAGGTCTAACCTAATTAATGGATCTAATTCATCTAACCCAATAACCTAAATTTTATGCTCAATGACTTAGGATCTTTAATTTATAATTCTAGATCCTAATTCATAATGCTTAATTCTTAATTAAGTTTTTGGGCTGAGGGTTAGCATTTGGTATTTTGAAAATATTTTTTAAAATTTTGAAGAGTTCTTTACAACATAGCACTATTCATAAATGGATTGATTCATTTCAAAAATGGGTCGACTCATTTCATAAATAGTATTAGTTGTAGGTTTTATGTACACTACATAAAATATAATCATGAATCTAAATTTAGATCTAATCTAATACATTCATGATTAAAATCAGATTAAAACTAATTTTAATTAATTCATAAAATTCATTAGATCAAATCTAAAATTTTATGATCAATTTTTAGATCAGCAACGTATCAGGACAACCTATACACTCTAGGGCGTAAACACAACAGGAGGATAATCTATATTCCATGCGATCATGATTTTATTTTTAGATTTAAAAATTAGATTATTATTTAGATCTAATCTAAAAATAATCTAATCATGCATACACATCACATTTACCATTGATGGGATGCTGTGCAGGGTTTCTAGCTCTACCTTTGAAATTTTTTTTGAAAATTGATTAAATGCAGTAGAAAATAAAATTAATCTAATTAATTTAGAGCTACTGATTCTATCAGAAAACTCTACACTAAGGATCTAAATGTGATATATATGCATTTCAAATCCAAAAATTAAATCAATAGCAGTAAACTATTTACTAGTATACTACGTCTTCAGAACATGATACCGGTGCGAGTAGTCGAACTCCATAATTCGATCACCGTCGAGGAGGTCCATTCATCATGATGCAGCCACACAGTATGTTTGACCTATATGGATCATCCGCACGAGGCCCTGCTCCTGATCGGCTCCTCTTGAGTGCTAACTCGATGCCAAAATCCTTCGATGGCTATTATTGACTGAATAGCTTTGATCTTTGTCCACGGACTCTTTGGATGCTCTGGATCACCAATGGATGTAGATGAGAGGTAGAGGAGGCACTCCTAGAAGTTTGGTGGGCTCACAACACTCGTAGCTCACAAACTCTCTTCCTAAACCCTAGATTGAAACCATAGGATATGCACTCAGGAAACCCTGTGCCCACACCTCTCTCTATAATTTTTTTCAGGATTTTTTTGAATTTGATCTCATGAAGAGGGGCTCATGGACTAGTCTCTCACTTATATGTGATATATCATGCACACTCCAATCACTCCTTTTATTTTGCACCATGCAGTGGGGAGTACGCGTGAAGGGATAAATCAGGGTTGTTGCACATTCAAATTTGAACACCATTCAAATTTAAATTACACCAACTCAGAGTTTATCCACAAGGGGCATCAGACGACTCAGCACACACCCTCTCGTGCATGAAAAATAAAACTCTTTCTCATGAAGAAATGTAGGCGCACAAAAAGATATGGTGCATGCATAAGAATGGGGTTGGTTCCTTATTTAAATTTGAATCTCATTCAAACTTGAAACACTAACTACCAATCCTTATCCATCTAGGGCATGGAGAAACTAGGCATGGACTCTTCTTAGCATGAAAAATTTGTTTCAAGAAATAATTTCTCATAGAGAAAGGTTGGCATAGAGAGATGAGGTGGTGCAGGAACAGGAGACTAGTCAAACTAGTCTCAAACTGATTTTATCCAATTAGGTTAAGTCCAAACCAATTCAGCTAGGCCCAATTAGACCAAATTAAATCCAACCTATTTAGGCTTAATTAGGCTCAATTAAATCCTTATAAAATTAAGAATTGATCAAGTCCGACTCCTGATCAAATCAGGGATCAAACCTCCTCGACGATTAGATCATCTCATAACCTAATCGAGTCAAACCCAACTGAATCCAATTCAATTAGACTGAAACTAAAAATTATTACTCAATCGAATTAAGTTATTAATGATCAAATCACTAATTAAATCTCTTATAAACATAGAGTTCAAATTTGATAGGTGTTTGGGCAATAGAGTTCTATCGATATGAAATCCTAAATCGAAGAGTACCAAACCAGTGGGACTCTTCACCCCAATATCCCAAACGAGTGAAACTTGTTATCACAGAGTCCCAGATAAGTAGGACTCTCGATCATAGAGTTTCAGACTAGCAGAACTTAGATTTCTAGCCCAGTAGGACTCTCGATTGAAGAGTTTCAATCCAGTGGGACTCTTGACCATAGAGTCCTAATCTAGTGAGACTCTTCACCAGCCATCAAATTAGGTAGGAACCTCTAGCATGTATGACCCTGCAGGTTCGATCCTAAGCTGGTAGCATAGGAACCACTTACTATACCAATCGAAGTGACCATCTAGCATTGGTACCCGACATCTGGATAGGTCGAATAGTCATAATTATAACATTCAGAACCTACGTGAATATGGTTACCACATAATTCATCTCTTTGACCTCTGTGTACAAGGATGACTCAGAGTTAAACTATCAATCCTAAAAAGTACATCTAATTCATGTCTCAGTGCAATCAATCCTGTGACTCCTCACTAGGACTATCCTGGCCAAGGTTTTGCTAAATTGAAATATAATTGAATATAGCTCCTGAACTTGAGTGGTCAATCCCATCTTGACTCACACACCGACTCCTCAAGTACTTGATTGTCCTCAGAAATCTTTCATTACTAAATTAAAAATTCAGATAGTCTAGCACCAAAGCACAGTGAGTTGCTTGAAAGTCACCATGGTGATCTCAGATCAAAGGGATACTTATACCCATATTTTATCGGAGCGAATCTTGATAGCAAAAAAGCTCCAGAGTTAGTCACATTCAATGTAGATGTACCCTTATATCTCACCTGCATGCCATACTAGTGTGTCCACACTCCTTCGTTAAGAGGACAACCAACCCATATGGCACACAATGACCTATAGTCGATAAACATTATCATTTTTGATAACAACGTATCATTTGGTCGCGAACGGGTTTAAGGACTAAACGATAAATCCTCCTTTATCGATTCTAAATAGTCCTAAGAACTTCACCATAACATAGAAGTTCATTAGAAGATAAAAAAATTTATGATAAAGAAAGACAAAATAATTTTTATTTATTTATAATTTATATATACATATAAATATTTAACTCAACTATCAATAGACTGATGATTAGCTTTAGGATACTATTCTCAATAGATGCTAGATCTTATCTTTTGACATTAGATCTAGAAGGAGAGGACCTTTAGATCCAATCTGAGTGGATACTGATAGAGGTCAGGCATGTGCGTGGCTAGCATCGAAACCTCAAACCATCATTTGATCATCACTATAGGTGAATAGTTCACCCAATAAGGTGATATAAGATATCATACATTCAATTTAATTTTTATTTTTTATTTTAGATGAATCTAATTAGATCTAAAAGTGCTCAAATTTGATCAGATGAGTATAAAAGGTTTTAAAAATTTTGCTGCAAATTTGATCCAATCAGCTCGATTCTGTGGTGAAAAAATTAGATTTTTCTTCAACTAGTATCAGAGCAGCATTTACAGATCTAAATCATGATTGGATTAGATCTAAAATTTTTCTTTTATAATCTAATTATTTGATTTTTAGATGTTATATGAGATGTGTTTCTTTAAGAACTGATTTTGATGATTACAAAATATTTGAGAGGATACTAATGATTTTGGCTTGAAAATAGATTAATTGTATATTTTAGGTTCAATAAGAAATTTCAAGTTTATTAAGAAAAATGATGAGAGGCAAAATCATAATTTTATAAAATTGGAGAAAATCTATTTTAGAAGCCTTAAGAATAAGCTTAGAAGATTTTTGATCTTTTGGAGATAGTTTCATAAATTTTGGAGGCAAGAATTGAAAAGAAAAAAGGTTTTAGCAAAAGGATCAACCCCTGGGTCGACTTCTGCTAAAATGGGCTGATTGGCATGCTAATTTTTGGTCGGCATTGAAGGAAAAATCTCATTTTCCACCATAGAATCATCCAAATTTGATCAGATCTAAGGTGGATTTTTTTAAAATTTTTTTATGATCCAATCAGATCTAAAAATTCTCAAATCTGATCAAGGTGATCTGATATTAAATACAAAAATTTAATCTAAATAAAGAAATAATAATTGTTATCTGATTAGGGTAATCCAATTATCTTGATGATGATCTTATCACTCCTGAGATTCTGAATCAAGCCATGCAACTACCTGGCCTCTACAGAGTCCACTCGAGCAGGATCTAGATGTGCTTTTCGAAGGGAAATTCTGATTTTCCGGACCAGGTTCATTCAGATATGATCGGATCAAGAGTTATATTTTAAAAAAATTTTTCTTTGATCCTAATTAGATCTGAGATATTTCAGATCTAATTCTTATTATTCTAATAATAAAAATAAAATCTAAATAAATTAAATCAAATTTAATCTACCTTGATGTTGGGTAATCCTATTACCCGTTGATGATCCTATATGCAGCGAAAGGTTCTGGATCTAGCCACGCAAGTGCCTGGCCTCTACCAGTATCCACTCAGGATAGATCTGGAGATCCTCTTCTTCTCTATCACGTCTCCAAAAATTAGATCTAGATCTAATCTGGAGGATCTTCAAAATACCTTTCAAAGATCAGCAATCGTTCTTTGTAGCAACGCAACCTTCTAGCTTTCAGTCGCCTTTCTCTCGTCTGGATTGCACCAACCAAGAATCCAAACCTCTTTGGATGTGGAGAGGAGAGGGAGAAGGTGCTTTAGCATGGAGGAGGAGAGGAGAAGCAGCCTTGGGGCGTGGAGAATTGTGATGCTCTTTGAGTTGGGCGCAGGGTCTTATTTATAGACTAAGCGTGATCCAACTCCTCTTCTTCCCAACCAATCACAACCCTTTGTGAAATCAGATCTAAATCTGATTAGTGGGAATAGAGTCCCCTAGGATTCTTCCTTAGAGGGTGCCTAAGACCAGTCAAAGTTGGTTCTTAGGAGAACTCTAATTGGAATCCAAAAAGGAGATGGAGTCCCTGTCCAACAGGGACTCCTGGGCGCCTCCAGCTTGGGCACACGCCAAGGGTGGCGTGCGCCCTCCTCCTTGCCAGGTTCTACAGGAGGACAGGCCCCCACCAGCTCTCCAATAGGTACGTGACACACGGATAGAAGTCAAAGTATCAATGGTCAATATTTGACCAGTCAAAGGTCAACTTTTGATCAAAGTCAAAGGACGAGAAATGGTAGGTGACCAAAAATGGTAGGTATTATCATACAAAATAAGACAACCCTTTTCTGATTTGGACAGACTCCAGTCAGATCAGGTGAAGGCCTTTGAATGAGCACAAACTCCTTTGGCTCAGTCAGGACAACTATTTATGACAGCAAAAGAAGAACGTTAGGTTCAATCGAGTGCTAGCACGATTTTTTTGAACCTAATTGAATCTCATTTAGATCAATTGAACTAGATCAGTTCAATTGATGATCACCAGATTCAAACCCTTGTTTGTGTGACCCAGTTAGGTTCAGTTCTGTATGGTAATGGGATATGTCATGATCTCTATCATCGACATCATCGAAACTCCTTTCGATGGATCAGAACTCTTCTGATTCGAACAGCTAGAATGATCGATCATCTAAATCATTCTAATTGCTCCCAAAATCCACCAGTGACACCTAGCAGTATATGGTGGCAACCCATCAGAGCTGAATGCGAACCTCTTGGTGTAGCTACCTGTGTGATTAAGTTCTTCTATCTTGAGCCCCGATCAGATTAGGGTTAAGGTGAACTCGTCAAACCCTAGTTTCTATCATATGATGTAATCATTCGATTCAAGTCCGAATGTGAAAACCTAAATAGAAACTCTTTCTATTATTTCACTCTGCCATGGCCATGGGCTTCTAGGACTTGATTCTCATGATCATCATAGGGCTGCTCCTCTACCACCGAGGTAGATAGATTCCATCTTGATGCAATCCAGTTCCTACAATGAACATGTCATAGCCAACATACACCTCAGGGTTCCATATGGCTAGGAGACCGAGTAATGGTGTAGTCAAACTATAACACCCTCAAGGTGAACTGCCGATGCACCTCAGGTCAAAGAACCAGACACACCACTGCAGCATCGAGTCAGTCATTGATGAGAAGGTAGACTTCCTAATGACTACTCGAGGTGGTCACGCTCAGTGCCCTCGTTCTCTAACGAGTACCTGTACTCTCACTCCGGTGTCTCCACACCGTAGACTCAAGACTCATCTACTAAAGAGAAGCGATTGTACACCAACCTTCCAGGATCAATCACCATCCTCATGATGATCCTATGGTCGGGAGCATTTTATGAGTTAATAATGATTATTCATGTCTTAAATTTTCAACTCTTGAAAATATGAATTATCATTACCATTAACTCAAAGGATGTATCACAGACACTAAATACACATATGTGATAGAAAATAACCCATTTTATTGATTATAGTCATAATTATAATTTTGCCCCTAGAAGTGTATTACAAGTGTCAGCCAATTCTGGCTTCTAGGGCACATATATCTAACAATCTTCCACTTGTCCTAAAGCCAATTGGCTACAAGTCTAAGTCCCATCTTCTCAAGGTGGGCTTCGAATTTTTGTTGTCCCAACGGCTTTGTAAGTGGGTCTGCCACATTATCTGTGGAGTTGACTCTCTTGACCTCGACATAACCCTTCTCGAGGTAATCGCGGATGAGATGGTATCGCCGCTCAATGTGCTTAGACTTTTGATGAGACCTCGGCTCTTTAGCAAGGGCTATGGCACCATTGTTGTCGCAGTACAGAGGAATGGCATCTGATGGCATTACTTCGATTTTCGTCGCAAACTTCTTATACCAGAATGCTTCCTTCACAGCCTCTGATGCAGCGATATATTCTGCTTCCATGGTGGAATCTGCTATCACGATTTGCTTGAAACTCTTCCAGCTGACAGCACCACCATTGCACACAAACAGACTCCCAGATGTCGACTTTCGATCATCTATATCGGACATAAAATCCGAGTCTGTGTATCCCTGGACATGGAGTTCTCCGTTACCAAAGACCAACATCATATCCTTAGTTCTTCTCAAGTACTTAAGGATACATTTCACAGAAGTCTAGTGTTCTTCACCTGGATTTGACTGATATCTGCTTGTGACACTCACAGCATGGGCTATATCAGGTCGTGTACATAGCATGGCATACATGAGGCTCCCTATTGCAGAAGCATAAGGGATCTTGCTCATGCATTCTATTTCCTCAGGTGTGCTAGGGCACATCTTCTTGGAAAGATGAATACCATGTCTGAAGGGTATTAATCCCCTCTTAGAGTTTTCCATACTAAACCTCTTTAGTACTTCCTCTATGTACATCTTCTGTGAAAGTCCTAGCATCCTATTCGGTCTATCCCTATAGACCTTAATTCCTAGAATAAAGGATGCTTCACCTAGGTCTTTCATGGAGAATTCCTTTGGACAACCATATTTGACTGTTGTCAACATGGGAATATCATTCCCAATAAGGAGGATGTCATCCACGTACAATACGAGGAAGACAACAGCGCTCCCACTGACCTTTTTGAAGACACATGGTTCCTCTTCATTTTTGATGAAACCAAACATTTTTTGATCACATCATTGAAATGAGTGTTCCAGCTCCGAGATGCTTGCTTAAGTCCATATATGGACCTTTGCAGCTTGCAAACCTTGTGATCAGTATCACTGGATGTGAAACCTAGCGGCTGTTCCATATAGATATCTTCCTCAAGATATCCATTTAAGAATGCCGTTTTCACGTCCATTTGCCATATTTCATAATCGAAATAGGCTGCAACGGCAAGCAATGTGCGGATGGATTTTAGCATAGCCACTGGGGAAAAGGTATCCTGATAGTCAATGCCTTCGCACGTTGACTATAACCTTTTGCCACTAGTCTAGCCTTGAATGTCTCCACATTCCATCTGCACCAATCTTTCTCTTGAAGATCCATTTACACCCAATAGGTACTATACCTTCTGGTGGATCTACCAAGGTCCAGACTTGGTTTGAGTGCATCGAGTCAATTTCTGACTGCATTGCCTCTAGCCATTTCTCGGAGTCGATATCTGATATCGCCTCGTTGTAGGTTTTGGGATCATCACCATGAGCACCATTACCTACGAGGAACATTTTCTCTACTTCCTCTGAAATAATACCTAAGTATCTTTCAGGGGGATGGAAAACTCTTTTCCGATCTACGAGGTGGAGGAGGTAGTGTTCTTATTGGCTCAACCTGATTTGGTTCCAATTGGTCCTTAGCTCGTTGTTCTTGTGAGACTTTCTCATCAAGCTTAATCTGCTTTCCAATGCCGCTATCTTGAATAAACTATTTTTCAAGAAAGATGGCATGTCGACTCACAATCACATTGTGGTCTTCTGGAATGTAGAAATAGTATCCTAATGACTCTTTAGGATATCCTATGAATCGAGCTCTGAAGGACCTAAACTCTAACTTGTCCGCTTGTTGTCTTTTGACATGAGCCGGACAACCCCAAATTCTGAGATGACTCAGACTTGGTTTCTTACCGTGCCATATCTCATACGGTGTGGTAGGAACGGTTTTAGAGGGAACCCTATTCAGTAGATAAATTGAAGTTAACAATGAATGTCCCCAAAGAAAATCAGGGAGGTCTGTGAAGCTCATCATGGATCGAACCATATCCAATAGAGTCCGATTTCTCCATTCTGAAACCCCGTTGAGTTGAGGTGTTCCTGGTGGGAGTCCATTGAGAGACTATGCCATTTTTTTTTGAGATAGTCTAGGAATTCCTCGGCTAAGGTATTCACCTCCTCGATCTGATCGAAGAACCTTAATGGGTTTTTTCAGTTTGTTTTTTTCTACTTCATGTCTGAATTCTTTGAACTTTTCAAAAGCTTCAGACTTGTGTCTCATAAGATACACATACCCATACCTAGATAGATCATCGGTAAAGGTAATGAAGTAGACAAAATTGCCTCTAGCCGGCACATCAAATGGGCCGCACACATCAGTATGTACTAGGGCAAGGAGATCTGTGGCCCTTTCATGTCCTACAAAAGGGAGTTTAGTCATTTTGCCTTGAAGACAAGATTCACAAGTTGGATATGACTCGAACTCGAAGTCAATGGACTCAATAGCCCATTTTTCTCCAATTTGTTGATCCTATCTTCTGCTATATGACCTAATCTCAGGTGCCATAGATATCTATCATTTGGACTATCCCTAGGTCGTTTGGCATTCACATTTTGCTCGATAGTTAGAATAGGTACATCAATATGTAGCTGATAAAGACCATTAATAAGAAAACCATTTGCAATTTTATTTCTTTCATAAAGAATGTTACAATGGTCCTTAAAGAAGGTAATCACATAGCCTTCTTGTGCTAAGCATGAAACAGAAATCAAATTCCTGCTAGCTGCAGGCACATAATAACAGTCTTTTAAAACTAAGTCTAAACCAGATGGTAATCGAAGAGGGTATGTTCCCACGGCTACTGCAGCAACTCTTGCTCCATTACCGATGCGTAGGATCATGTCTCCATCCCTCAGCCTCCTGCTATCCTCAAGATCCTGCATGGAAGTGCACAGATGAGCACTAGAACCAGAGTCAAGCACCCAACTGGATGCAGAAGAAACCGTAAGGTTAGACTCAATAACGAGCATACCTCCAGAAGGACCTTCCTTCTTGTTCTTCAGGGTGGCCAGGTAAGTAGGGCAGTTCCGCTTCCAATGGCCGTCGCTGTTGCAATGGAAATACTTTCCTTTGGCATCGGCTTTCATCTTCGGCTCTGCCTTCTTCTTCTTTGCTCCTTCCACCTTTTGCTTTTTCACAGACTTCTTTTTCTTTCCATAAGACTTTCTTTTGGAAGAAGTCCATTCCATAGCAAGAACTGAGCCTTTAGAACCTTTCATAGAAAGCTCAGCGGTAACCAGCATATTCATTAATTCGGCCAAGGAATTTTGAAGTTTATGCATGTGGTAATTCATGATGAATTGCCCATATGCATCAGTCAAGGATTGCAGAATAATATCATTCTGCAGGTCCAAGTCTAACTTCACACCGAGCTTCTCAAGCTCTTCCATGTCCTTGATCATCGTCAGACAGTGATCTTGGACTGACTGCCCATCACGCATCTTAGCCTTAAAAAGTCATTTCGTGACTTGATACTTGGCTGCGCGACTCTGTTCACCAAACATCTCCTGCATAGGTGAGCCAACATTTGGCGAGCAGTCCCGATATCTTCATGTTGGCGCTGGAGCTCATCAGACATCAAGCCCAACATGTAATATCTGGCCTTATTATCTTCGTCTATCCATTTTTCCAGAGATGCTCTCTGTTCAGTGGATGGACGGGCTGGTAAGGTGGGAGGGTCCTGGTCCAAAACATGGGTTAACTTCTCAGAAACCCAAAACTAATTTTGTAGTTCCTGAGCCAATCTTTATAATTGGGTCCGGTCAGTCTATGTGTGTCCAGGATACGTGCTAATGGGTTGGACGCAGACATTTTTCTATAGAGAGTCAAAGATTCTAGTTAGATACTGTAATTATGACTTGACCAATTTATTTAGAAATTTTATTTTTAAACAAATTAGCTCCCACTATTTTCTCGGATCCCTACACTCCCTCTGTAGAGATGCGAAAATCTCCATGATTAATGATTTCTAGTGGGTGGTGCGGTCTCACCAACTGACTCATCACCTCACCTAACAGTTATTGGTGATGGGTTAGCCAATGAGTGAACAACTCTTGTTCAATGATTCTCTAATCATGGTGCACCCAAACTTGGTCTCTAATTCATGAATCTCACCGTATCCAAAATATTGATCCACTCCTTAGTTAAGTCAGACCCACCATTTGCACAGACTGGATTCCTAATTGAGTCTCTCACCGTATCCAGAATATTGAGCCCAACTCATCCTCCAGCCCATAGCATCCAATGCCTAATAGACATGGTTGCATGTCTTTTCCGGTGCAACTGAGCCACTGTATCCAGCCGAGAACAATCAACCCCGGAAGGGCCCGCACATCTACAATGGTGGAAGACCTCAGACTTAATCTTTTCTTAGGGAGAATTGATTCAGGTCTCATTAAACTAGACTTGTCATAGTCATAACAATTATGACTAACCTAGTGGCATGGGTTAGCTCGGATTATTGACCACCTCAGATCAGAACTGTGTCAACAGATATGGCCAGGTAAGTGAGACCGGTGGAAGGAATATGCCATTAACTCGTACAAGAATGCATTCAGGTCGAGTAGCTTCCAATTAAAAACCAGTCGGTCGTATGTGCCAAACTTACCTTAGACACCAAATTATTGAGCCAGAACCAATTGGGTTAGCCTACAATCCAGACTCTAACCTCTGAGCCTAATTAGGTCTTGCTTGATCGTGACTCGATCTTGACCCAGACTTAATCCTATTAGGCTGGTCAATTTAAGCATTGTTGATCCCATCTAACCAACTCTTGATTCGGTTTGATCAACCGCTTAGACCTAATTGAGCTACCCAAGCCCGAACCCAGTATTATGAATATGTCTTAGATCTGAAATTCTCAATTTTAGACCTAATTAATATTCCATAATCTTAATTTTTAATTAAGTAGGGTTCATAAATAAAATATGCACAATAAATCCTAGGGTTTCAGGATCTAGGGTTTTGCAGAAAGTAAGTTTTGGATTTCTGATTAAGGACGAACGCGCAGCACCCCTACACATCATAAGAACACCCCATCGGATGGAAGGAGAGGGCCTTTAAACCCTTCTTCATTCTTATGATCGGACGGCCAAGAGGAACACCTTAATCAGGAACATGCAATACTACAAAATAGTTTTAGATCTATATCATATATCTCATATACAAATTAGATCTAATCATGGCATATTTTGCATACATCTCATGTATCGAATCATGCATATTTTTAGATCTAAATTATCTCATAATAATCTAAAAAATTAGATTTAAATTGATCTAATCAAAATAAACTTCTAATCTAGACAACTTATGTAGAACTATTCTACAACTAGTCTAGACATGCATCAATCATATCTCATATGATGTTTTAAAATTAAATAATTTTTATTTACTATTTTTTAGATGTTATTATAATAATTATAATATCAAAAAATAGTAAATAAATAGATCTAAAATATGATTTAATCAGATTAAATCGTAAATGCAAGATGCAAGACTATTCTATAGAACTATTCTATTTTAGAACTAGTCATGCATATTTTCTAATCTTAGATCCAAATTATTTTTAATTTTAATTTTTTCTAATTTTAGATCTGATCACATCTCATGTGACATCTAAAATTACTTATTTTACTAATTAAAATAAATTTAAAATTAGATCTAAATACTTTAGAACCTTGGCTCTGATACCAGTTGAAGGAAAATCCTGATTTTCGGACCAGGTTCGTTCAGATCTGATCGGATCAAGAGATATATTTCAAAATTTTTTTCTTTGATCCAAATCAGATCTGGAATGTTTTAGATCTAATTTTTATTATTTTAATAATAAAAATAAAATCTAAATAAATTAAATCAAATTTAATTTACCTTGATGTTGGGTAATCCTATTACCCGTTGATGATCCTGTATGCAGCGGAAGGTTCTGGATCTAGCCACGCAAGTGCCTGGCCTCTACTAGTATCTACTCAGACTAGATCTAGAGATCATCTTCTTCTCTATCACATCTCCAAAAATTAAATCTGGATCTGATCTGGAGGATCTTCAAAACATCTTTCGAAGATCAGCAGCCGTCCTTTGCAGTAGCACAGCCTTCTAGCTTTCAGTCACCTTTCTCTCATCTGGATTGCACCAACCAAGAATCCAACCCTCTTTGGATGTGGAGAGGAGAGGGAGAAGGTGCTTTGGCATGGAGGAGAGGAGAAGCAGCCTTGGGGCATGGAGAATTGTGATGCTCTTTGAGTTGGGCATAGGGTCTTATTTATAGACTAAGCGTGATCCAACTCCTCTTCTTCCCAACCAATCACAACCCTTTGTGAAATCAGATCTAAATCTGATTGGTGGGAATAGAGTTCCCTAGATTCCTCCTTAGAGGGTGCCTAAGACTAGTCAAAGTTGGTTCTTAGGAGAACTCTAATTGGAATCCAAAAAGGAGATGGAGTTCCTATCCAACATGGACTCTTGGGCGCCTCCATGCTTGGGCACACGCCAAGGGTGGCGCGTGCCTTGCCAGGTTCTAGGCAGGGGGACAGGCCCCCACCAGCTCTCCAATAGGTGTGTGACATATGGATAGAAATCAAAGTGTCAATGGTCAACATTTGACCAATCAAAGGTCATCTTTTGACCAAAGTCAAAGGACGAGAAATGGTAGGTGACCAAAAATGGCAGGTATCATCTTACAAAATAAGACAACCCTTTTTTGATCTGGACAGACTCCAGTCAGATCAGGTGAAGGCCTCTGAATGAGCACAAACTCCTTTGGCTCAGTCAGGACAACTATTTATGATAGCAAAAGAAGAACGTTAGGTTCAATCGAGTGCTAGCATGATTTTCTTGAACCTAATTGAATCTCATTCAGATCAATTGAACTAGATCAGTTCAATTGATGATCACCAGATTCAAATCCTTGTTTGTGTGACCCAGTTAGGTTCAGTTCTGTATGGTAATGGGATATGTCATGATCTCTATCATCGACATCATCGAAACTCCTTTCGATGGATCAGAACTCTTCTGATTCGAACAGCTAGAATGATCGATCATCTAAATCATTCTAATTGCTCCCAAAATCCACCAGTGACACCTAGCAGTATATGGTGGCAACCCATCAAAGCTGAATGCGAACCTCTTGGTGCAGCTACCTGTGTGATTAAGTTCTTCTATCTTGAGCCCCGATCAGATTAGGGTTAAGGTGAACTCGTCAAACCCTAGTTTCTGTCATATGATGTAATCATTCGATTCAAGTCCGATGTGAAAATCTAAATAGAAACTCTTTCTATTATTTCACTCTGCCATGGCCATGGGCTTTTGGACTTGATTCTCATGATCATCATAGGGCTGCTCCTCTACCACCGAGGTAGATAGATTCCATCTTGATGCAATCCAGTTCCTACAATGAACATGTCATAGCCAACATACACCTCAGGATTTCATATGGCTAGGAGACCGAGTAATGGTGTAGTCAAACTATAACACCCTCAAGGTGAAACTATCGATGCACCTCAGGTCAAAGAACCAGACACACTACTGCAGCATCGAGTCAGTCATTGATGAGAAGGTAGACTTCCTAATGACTACTCGAGGTGGTCACGCTCAGTGCCCTCATTCTCTAATGAGTACCTGTACTCTCGCTCTGGATGTCTCCACACCGTAGACTCAAGACTCATCTACTAAAGAGAAGCGATTGTACACCAATCTTTTGGATCAATCACCATCCTCATGATGATCCTATGGTTGGGAGCATTTTATGAGTTAATAATGATTATTCATGTCTTAAATTTTCAACTCTTGAAAATATGAATTATCATTACCATTAACTCAAAGGATGATGTATCACAGACACTAAATACACATATGTGATAGAAAATAACCCATTTTATTGATTATAATCATAATTACAATTTTGCCCCTAGAAGTGTATTACAAGTGTTAGTCAATTCTGGCTTTTAGGGCACATATATCTAACACTCTCCTCATGGATCTAATCTTAAAAGATTAGATCTAGATCTGATTAGTGAAGCCTTCAAACAAACTTTGAAGATAGGGTTAGATATGTGTGCCCTAGAAGCCAGAATTGGCTGACACTTGTTATACACTTCTAAGGGCAAAATTATAATTTTGACTATAAATAATAAAATAGGTTATTTTCTATCACAATGTGTATTTAGTGTCTGTGATACATCCCTTGAGTTAATGCTAGTGATAATTCTTATTTTCAAGAGTTGAAAATTCAAGACATAATTTTCATTATTAACTCATAAAATACTTCCAACCGTAGGATCGTCATGAGAATGGTGATTGATCTGAAAGGTTGGTGTACAATCACTTCTTTATAAGTAGATGAGTCTTAAGTCTGCGGTGTAGAGATACTGGAGTGAGAGTATAGGTACTCATTAGAGAACGAGGGCACTTAGCGTGACCATCTCGAGCAGTCATAAGAAAGTCTACCTTCTCGTCGATGATTGGTTCGAAGCTGCAGTGGTGTGTTTGATTCTTTGACCTGAGGTGCATCGATAGTTCACCTTGAGGGTGTTATAGTTTGACTACACTATGACTCGATCTCCTAGCCATTCAAAATCCTGAGGTGTATGTTGGCTATAGCATATTCATTGTAGGAATTGGATTGCACCAAGAGGGAATCTATCCACCCTAATAGATGAGGAGCAGCCCTATGATGATCATGAGAATCAAGTCCATAAGCCCATGGCCATGGCAGAGTTAAATAATAGAAAGAGTTTCTATTAAGGTTTTCACATCAGGCTTGAATCAAATGATTAAATTATATGACTTGTGGTTGCATAACAAACCTTTTATAAGTTCAAAGGTAAGAAACTCTTTTCAATTGCATCATATGCAATTCTCAATATAATCCTGACCTCTAAAACATTGATAGCCTTTTGTTTACACAACAAACTATAATATTTTAGTTAAGTAGGACTCTTCATTTCTATATAGTCAAAATGGAATATAATTGCTCTTATGGTTGCATATCAAAGCAGTATACTCGAAATGCTATAAGTATCTCATTGCACTAAATTAATATTACATCAGTCTCCATATTAGGTCTTGTGGTTACACAACAAACCTAATATAGTTCATGATAATGACCTAGCATGAAGGAAGGCCTTAATGTAGTGAATATAATCCTAAGCATCTCAATCTAGAATTAATTAATCTAATCAGCCAGGTAAGTAGGAGAGAGGTGCGGGTCCTCCCATTGCTTTTCTTAGACACCAATAAATTGGTCAGATCAAACAATGGAATTAATTAAAAACTGCATTCTCTTTACCAATCATGAACCACTTTTCTAGACATCGATTGATCAATTAGACATCTAGATTGGTTCTGCTATTGATTAATTACACTACAACTTAATATAATTTTATAGAGGGCTTTAATTGATCTCTATGCATATTCTAATTTAAGTCATACTAAAAATATGAATATATCAATCATGATATATAACAAGCACATCAACATGTAAAATCATTTTAGGATACCCATTATTACATAGTGAATACATAACACTATGTCAGGGCAACCTTACAGAATGATATATACATCATAATCTAATTATGATTAAAGAAAAATGATCACATCATATAAATAACATGCAAAATAAATTAAATATAATCATATCATATTTATACATTTGCCATTAATATATAAACATAGCAACATATGATTTAACCTAATAAGATTTGCTCTGATACCACTATATGGTTTAGTGAACAGGACGAAAGAATAGATTTCAAAGCAAAATTATGAAATTTATAAAACCAAATTTAAATCCTAGGACCACCTTATTAGTTTTTAAGTCATATAATATGCATTTATAACATAAATTAGAATTTTGGAACATATCTCTGATCGCATAATCCTAATTTGACCGTGATTGCTAGCAGTGCTCCGTTAGGGGTTCACTAGGTGCCCATATGTTTACCATCCAATGTTGATCCACACGGGGACTCGATCAAGCTACTAGCATCTCTGATTATTTTAATTAAAAATTTTATGATAAGAATTTTAATTATTTGAGCATAACCTTTCTTAACCTTTGCTGTCACCCTCCTAGTCTACCCTTTTCTTTCTTTCTATTCTCCTTATCTTTCTTTACCCTCTTATCCTTTAATAAGACTTTGTCTTGATAAGGGAAACATGAGGGAAATTGGACAATTAGGGAGAGTATGTAAGAAAGAAGGAGAGAGTTTTGAATGACTTGGACTCTTGGAGTGCATCGCTATTTATAATGTATGTATGGGTGCCATCAAAAATTTTTCATGCCCATTCCTTATTCTCATATCACATCCATTCAAAAATATCATGCCCCATTAGAAGAAAATGCTATGTGAAATTCAAAGAATTAATATGAAGAGGTGCCTTGCAACAAAAGGACTCTTCAAATAATTCTACATAACTTTCTTCCAAAGGGTCATAATACTTTTATATTGGCACCATTAATTTTCACCACTGATCAACATCAAATGCTGATTCAAGGGACTTAAAGAATGGCGCTATATTAGAAGGGAGGCATGGAGATAAGCTTTGAGAAGTCAAAGCCCGAAGGGGCTTTGACTTGGTCCAAGGGATGCTTACAAGGGAGGGGACGGCAAGGACTCCTTAGTTATTCAAATACTAGATAACCAATGAAGAGATTCATTAGCAGAAGGACTCTTCTACACCCTCTCTTCATCTAAAATCCATGTAACATAATTTACATGCAATAAGGAAGTTGGCGTCAACAAATATTCCGCCAAGAGTCCATGGTGCATGAAATACTTCCCACGCACCAAGAAAGAGACTCTCTAGCATGTGGAATTTAGATATGTGGTGCCCACCAGCAAGCCCAATTAGCTTAGGCTACACCCAATTCAAGATCAAAATTGATTTAGCTCAAATCAGATCTTAATTAGTCCAAATCAAAATCTGATTTAGATCCAATTCGAATTTAGGTGCTAGGGTTTGCAACATGTGCTAGCATATTCATCTTGTAAATTTGATCTAATCCAATTAGACCATTGATCAATTTTCTTTGTGTGTGATCCATTAGATTCTATATCTAGCCAATAGTGGGTCTAGGTACGATTTGACGTAATTTGGTTAGAACTCAACCAAATCGATTTAGATCAAAACTAGCTAACCTGATTTGATCAATTAGAATACTTTCTAATTAACAATCAAATTAAACTCTTTAATTTGATCGAACCCACAAGACAAGATTGATGTCTAGCAATGTATCATGTCTACCTGAAAGATATAAAATTTTGTTGAAAATATCAAAAATACCCTTCAGTGGAAAGTTACCATGAAATGAGATCCTTCGATCTTCCTGCATCCCGAATATGACTCTAGGTATGAAAATATATCAAATCCAATATCATATTCATATCTCTTAATCTTATGACGATGATTCAATTAATGAAATATTAAAAGCCATTTCTAATTTTGATTGTGCTTCGATCAAAGTCTTTCTGAATCATCATTTGATTGAAGCAAGTAGGATGCGATCTCCTCTTACTAGGAGTGATTGATTCTATGTTGACCTACTCACAACCTCCATATATAATCCACTATATCTAAATCACCCCATACAAGATTGAGTCATGAATGAGTATAAACCAAAATATGGATTCATACATATAAGGTTCTATGATAGTCTCAGATCAAACGTTTACATGCACAACTTTCACTATGAGAACCATCTATTGACATGTAGATAAGACTTCATTAGAAGTTCTCAAGTTGGATCAATTCAGTGAACTCATTCTGTAATGAGCATCCACATTCTTGTATTAGTATCATACACCAGTAATTGTGAGATTAATCATCCTCTCTATTAAGCATACATAGGATGTGCTAGTCTTACAGGAAACATTGATTCCCAACTCAATGTTCCATCAATCAGAAATATTTAAATTAAGATTTTTAGATTTTAGATCTCACTAGTATGATCTAATCATCATCCAAAAAACCATAGCCCTGACTTATGGACTTTATCATAATCTTAAATATATAATTAAGTTATAGCATATGATGAAATAAATGTCTTTATTAATATAAAAATATTATTACATGAGTTTGGAAGATAAAAGAATAGCCCATCAAAATACATATTTTGATTGGCTTAAGGGCATTTTTTTTCATCACAGATACTTTAAATATACATACTATGATAGAAAATAATTTTTTTATTAATTTATAATTAAAATTATAAAATTATCCTTAGAAGTGTATTACAAGTGTTTAGCCAATCTGGCTTCTAGGGCACACATCTTATAGGAACCCCAAAGGGGATGACCCTAAGATCGATCTCTATGTTAGGAGTTGACCCTAGGGTCAACCTCTACTATTTCTATAGGTCAGAAATTAGAATAGACTATTTCCTATTTTTCTACCATAGAGGTCAACCCCAGGGTCAACCCCTGTGTAGGGGACGACCTAGGGGTCGACCCCTATGATGGAAAAACTCCACAACGGATATTTTTTAGTCTATTTTGGTCATATTTAATGCACATTTAAAGTCCTCCAATGGCTCTAAACCTATCCAGATTTTTCTCTAACACTTATTGAAGATATAAAGGCTCAAAATGGATAGAGAAAAATAAGAGATTCAAGCATTCATTTCAGTCCTAAGCAAAAGTCCTCTCCAAGCAAAGAAGCTTTCATTTCAAGCTCACCAACCCCTCAAATGCTCATTCAAGTCTACAATAATCTTGAGAAAAATTAGAAAAGCTTCCTTCTTATTATGTAAAGTGTTCTTAAAATTTTCATTTGCTTATTTAAGAAACTTGAGTTATATTTCTTGTCATTAACTCTTATACTCTATTTTTATTGGATAGTTTTAAGTTTTGGAGGTTTCGAAACTTAAGAAGGTTGATCCGAACCTTGAATCAGATTGTATAGGATTGGCTTGTATTCAAAAAATAAATATTCTAGCTTGGGATAGCTAGGATTGGAGGTACCAATGTTGTATTCTTGTTGAATACATTTAGTGGATTTAAATTTTTAAGTAGGAGCTTGGAGAGTGGATGTAGGTGCAAGGTTGACACCGAACCACTATAAATCTTTATTGTTTGTGGTGTGCTTACTTATTCTCTATCTTCATTTCTTTATTTTCTTGCATACTTGCATCTCATTTCTCCACTTTGCTTAAATCACTTACTACATATAACTTGCTAATCATTACATAATCTTGTGATTCTAAATTAGCTTTAAAATTTTAAAAATCTAATTCATCCTTCCTCTTGGGTTACATAGCTGGACAATAAGTGGTATCAAAGTAGGTGCTCTATTATTAGTTGTTGACCTAACCTTCAAGAGCCAAAGATCTTAGAAACCCAAAATAAAATCTTTTTTAATGATGGATATTTTATAGATAGATCCTCATTATTTGATGGCTCAAATTATACTTATTAAAAATCTAGGATAAAAATATTCATTCAAGCGCATGACTATAATTTATGAAAAATTATAATCAATGGCCTACAAACACCCAATGCATCGATTCATGATAAAAAAATGATTCAAATGAATGCTAAAGCAATAAATTTACTTTATTGTTCATTAGACATAAATATTTTTAACGCCATTTTTTAATGTAATTTAGCAAATCAAATATGAAAAAAATTTGAAACTACTTTTGAGAGAGCAAATCAAAGAGAAACATGAAGCTTCCAAGAAAAAAAGAAAACTCACTCCAACTCATGCCTTATGGTGCATGAGAATGAAAAGAAGAAGAAAAGGAGGAAACAAAAGAAAAAGAAAGCATTGATTAAGGGGGAGCATAGCAAAAAAGAGAAGAATGAGAAAGAGGAGGAAGATATAGTAAGTTGTTGCCTCATGGCTTAAAATGATGAGGTATATTATGAACACTTCTCTGAATTTACTTTTAGTGAATTATATAAAGCCTTCAATAAGTTAATTGATAAACATAAAAAGATAAGGATACAGAATAAAGAACTTAAAAAATCTAATCTATCTTTGGTGGAAGAGAAAAATAAAATTTTGAGTGAAAAAGAAGATCTATTAGAAAAATAAAAAACTTGGCCAAAAAAAAGAAAGACTTTTTGAATAAATTAAAAGTTTAACTAAGAAAAAAAAATCTTACAAAATTTAAAAAATCTCTAGTTAAAGAAAAATATAAACTTGTGAAATCACAAAGATCTTTAAAGATGAAAGAAAAAATATTTAAAATTTGAAAAATCTTTAATAAAAGAAAAAGAAAAGTTTTTGATTTCTAAAATTTTTTTTTTGAAAGAAACTATTGAGTTTAAGAAGAAAAATAATGTTTTAAAATCTATTGCTGAAAAGTTTATAATTAGCTTTCAAAATCTCCAATATATGGTAAAAACCAATGGGGTTGTTTTCAATAGAATACAAATTGGTTCTAACATGTCAATAAAAGAGCAAAATACTAAAAATATTTTCACAAGAGCATCAACTAAAAATCACACTATTAAGTACTTTAAATGTCATCAAATTGATCATAAAATTTCAAACTATAATTTTAAAGGAATTGGCCAAACCTTGATTAAATAAATTTGGATTCTAAAAGAAATCTTGAATACTAACTTCTATGGACCCAAGATGACTTAGGTATCAAAAATCATTATGTAATTTTGTAGGTGCACTAAGGATCTAAACAAAATGAAAGGAAGAAAATTTTTATGGATGCCTTGGAAATGAAAAGAGATGGGTATTGATGCATGGTATAATCTAAACTTTTTCTCACATCGTACCATTAATGATTGCTAAAGTTATTTTGATTAAATCTATTGACTTTAATACAATTTCAAATTATGTTTACTTGCTTGAAATTCTTTTCATATATTAGTAAGATTAGTATGATTGATTGATATTGATGATTTGAATATTTTAATTTTAAAGATCAATATGCTCTCCTCTAAGTATCATGTTATGATATGAACTAAAATTATCTTAAAATTCAACATGATATAATAGTTTCCCCATATCAATTTTGCAATTGGTAATGTTAAATTAAAAGATGTTTAATTGGATATGAATATTATTAAGTTTTTAAATATACAAGTAAAACTATGTTTGACATTCTTCCATAAAATGCTAAATTATTAAAATTTTAGTAAAAATTTTGTATGAAATAAAATACTTGAAGATAAGACATTTAATCACAAAAATTAAGTGCTTGATGTGTTGAATTATATCATATTAGCTTATCCCTAAAGATTTAAAATTTCATAGTTCAACCTAAACTCATAGAACCTATGTTTAGATTTTATTTTATATGAGTCCCTTGACTTGATAATCTTGCCTCCATGATTGATTAATTCTTGATCTCCTAATTTGACTTGAATATCTTTCTTGATCATCAATTTGATTGCCTATTGATTCTTATTCAACTTGATTAAATTTTCTTAAATCAAAAACTGCTTGAACTATTTTTTGCTTCGAGGAGCCAACTCTTAATTCTATTAGAGTCAAACTCTCTTCAGAAGCCAGCTCTTGATTTAGCAGGAGTTGACCCCTTTTTTTTTGGGATTAGTTCTCCTATTTGAAAATATTTCAAGGCTCTATCATTTCATTGTCAATTTTCTTGAGCCATAATTCTTTTCAAACCCTTCTCCTATTAAAATCGGAACTTTCCTCTCAATTTCTATTCTAATCTTGTAGTCCTTATTTTGCAATGGCACCTCAGAAGTATTTTGTCCAAAGAGAGAGAAAGTTTAGTTTCCAAAGTGAAAGGTGTGTGGATTGAGATAAATGTTGATAGCATTGGATGCTTGCTACACATATACAGACTAGTAGGAGCACCTTAGATTATCTCAAACAGCTATACATTTAAGATTTGTATTTGATCAAGATGATGATTGAGGATATTAAGGATATCAGTTCTCATGCTATAGCAGATGATGATGAAACTTCTACAGCAAAGACTATTACAGTACATATCAGGACAAGGAGCCAATAGAGTAGCATGAACAAATAGAGATAGCTTTACTTTCATAGACCAGTCATCTAGATACTAGCTCATGATTATCTGATAGATTGGATGAGGATGCATTTATTGAGAGACACTCCATCATGATCTTAGCATCAGCCTCTGCAAAACTTTAGAGATACATATTAGAGGCACATCAGATGAGTTGAGATCAGATGGAGACATTATCATTGGTCAGAGATGAGTTAGGAAGATTGATTCAGGCACTCACTACAGTGAGGGAGTATGTTTGCTATCGGGCTCAGTCATTTGGAGATATTAGACTACACTCTTCTTCTACCTAGCCTAGACCTACATCTTAGGATTATCATGATATATACTTGCTTGACATGCTAGGATTCCTTTCCACAGCTTTAGTGATCCTTTCAATCTATTTCTGGTATCTATACAGGATATAGCTCTCATACATTTTGCATGTTTTCATGATTTTATCTTTGTAATCACCATTGGCTAATTAACGAAATTTCATCTGTTATGGAAATTCAATGTATTCGATATTATTTATTTGACTCAATATATGCTTTGCTTGCAAAACAAAGGAAGAGAAATGATTACTTATTTAAATTAATTAAATATGCATGATTTGAAAGAAATAGAAGGAGAATTAAGAAAAGTTAATTTTTTGACATAGGGGGAGAGTTAAGAAAGTCAAGTTTTCTAGCATTTATTATGAAAAATAGGAAAGAAATAATTTTGAACTGAATAGGAGAAAACATTATTAAAATATTAAAAATGAAATGATTTTGATCTATTTATGCACTCTTGTTGTTCTAGTTATTTGATTTGCTTTAGAAAAATCATTTCTATTTTACTTTTTACTCAATCATACTTTGCATGGTTTGATCCTATCATGATTTTTAATAATTAATTGGTATCAAGTTGAATCTAGAAAAATATTTTACTCGAAATAAAAATCCTAGATAAATAATTTTTGAATCTCATGAAAAATTATTAATAGATATTTATTTGTTGTTTGACTTGTTGGTTCACTCATATTTGAGTTTTTATGTGATTTTATTTATTCATGTTTTAGATTGATATCAAACAATTCATCCTTAAGTGAAGTTTCATAATTAGTATCAAATAGATTTTTTCTATCTTGCACTCCATTGCCTTCTTTTGGCAAAAAGAAAAAGACATTTTGTCTCGAATCTAGTTTTGCATAGCATATATGATATCTTTTGAGATAAATTCTAAGAATTTCATATCTTTTTTGAACTAAATTAAGTGATATTTCTTAAGAAACGAAAGATCTAAATTTAAATAGTAAATCACTCTTTGTTTTGTTTGCATAATTTATTGGTATCTATTCAAAATGACTTATCAAAATAATTTAATCTAAACTTAGTTGATTCATCTTTTTTTAATCAAAAACTAAAATAAATTTGTATCAGATTTTATCATCTTGTACTCCATCTTTTAATAGAAAAAAGAAAGAAAAGGAGAAAAAAATGCTTTGTCTCAAATCTAAGTTTGCACGACCATATTTTAATATGATATTATTTGAGATAAATTGCAAATATTTGCTACCTTTTCTAAACTCAATATATAATATTTCTTGAGAAAAAAAGAAATAATTTTTAAACTTGAAAAAATACTACTTATATTACTTGATTTGTTCATTTTTTATTAAAGCATTTATATATTTTTTGACTTGTCGATTCATATTTTGATTGATTTGATTATGTCATCATTTTTAATGATCAATGAATATTTTAAAAATACTTAACATCAATTGATCATTTTGATATTATCATGATTGAAGACATCCAGTTGTAAACATTTCATTTTAAAATCAATGAAAGCAAAATTTTTATTAATTTTTTTTTCACTATATCATGATTATGATTGATTATTTGATTGATGGTTGATTGTTTGAAACTCAATATGCTTACTTTAAAATAAGTGCAATAGAGGAAGAAAATGAAGGAACCAGATCTAGGATTTCAGGACTAGATCTTGAAACTTTTCAAGATCAGACAGTAAAAGACTAAAATTAATCAAAATTAATTTTAAATTTTAGAAAATATTCTAAATCTAAGATCTATTATATGATCATGTCATGTTATTAAATCAAAAATTAAAATATAAAGAAGTAACTAAAATATGTTGATCACATCAACATGTATATACACTACATTTAATGTAGGTATGTAAAATAGATCAAATCTATTATCTGTGTAAGTTAGACATTCTAACTTACTAATCCAGGCCTGAGGATGATGTTGCAAGCCGCATATACATCCGACCTCTAGAAATCACCCACATGAGTCCACAAAACACGATCAGAAGTCCAATGCAAGAAATCAGTAAAGTATGCTAGTACTATGCTGATTCTTCTTTGACGATCGATCTGGAACCATCTTCTTCAAATCTTAGACTCTCTGATTTTCAAAAGGAAGGGAAAGAGATTTTGAACCTAAGACACCTCTCCAAAATTTCTAAAGAAGGAGGAAGAGATCAAAGAAAAAATTCTAGATGAAGAACCCTTCTTCTTCTTCTTTGTTCTCTCACCTAGACACCTAGATTGATGTCTATAAAATCCACATGCCATAATACTCTTTCTCCTTGATTTTTACATACCCCAAAGGTCTCTCAATGGTCTAGAATATATCCAAAATGTCAGCCCAAAATTCATCTTATATTGAGAGATATAGAGGAGTCCTTGTCTAGATCAAATACCTACACAAGGAATGTCCAAATTAGGCAAGACAAGGGGCGCCCCTTCCATTATTTTTAGTATGGACCAGCAGCAATGTGCACAAAAAATACTCTCTTTTCACCATGGAAATCAAAGAGGAATCAAGGTGGGGTGGCACATACGGGAAGAGTCCAAGTTTATTGGATTCTTCATATAGAGTCCAAAATCTCAACAACTT